>CM035430.1:161720055-161895055 GCA_020310875.1 Ceratopteris richardii | reverse complement strand
GTATAATTTGACTAGAAGGGCCATCACTTACATAATAATTGCCGTGTCCGATGATATTCTTGTAGACCTAAGGGGCATGAGTACAACTTCAAAGTTGTGGGCCAAGCTTAAAGCCACTTATGAGAACAACACACCTGTTAATCAGGTACATCTGATGAGGAAATTAGTTGACATGCAGTTGGACAAGTTCAAGAGCGCTGTAGAGCACTTGTCTCAGTTTATAGGTACTCTATCACAGTTGCTCTCTGGGATGCGTCCCTTCGATGATAAGTTGAAAGTTATCTTTCTGCTTATGACACTTCCTGATTCTTGGGAGACCTTGGTGGTCTCATTATTAAATAACCCCAATCTTACTTTTGATGGTGTGAGGGGTTCTATATTGAATGAAGAGATCAGGAAAAGAGCATGTGGTGAAGGAGGCACTTCTGCCATGATGGTCAGAAGCAAATCAAAGAAGAAGGGCTCTTATTCATAGAGAAGTAAGAGCAAAAGCAAAGAAAGGGGAAGCTCCAGCAAGAAGCAGGGTAGTGATGTGACATGTTACCAGTGTGGTAGGAAAGGTCACAAGAAGCCCGACTGCCGATACCATAAGGTAGAGCTTGAGAGGAAGAAGAATGCTGGAGACAAAAGAAAGGATAAGAAAGAACATAGGACGGATGGAAAGGACAGCCAAAGAGAGAAAGAGAAGGCCAATGTGGCCTCTAGTGTTGTTATTGAAGAGCTTTCAGATATGGAAGATATCCTATATCAGCGGGCACCCATGGCCATGGAGTGTTTTGTTACTTTTCATGCGGGTAGCCATGGCCATGTATACCTAGGGAATAATCATGCGTGTCCCATTGAAGGTATTGGCATTGTGCATCTTTCGACAGATGGTACGAATGAGCTGGTCCTGCATAATGTAAGATATGTCCCAGGAATCAAGAAGAGTTTGCTCTCTGTTGGGCAAATGGGCAAATGGATATGCATGGTTACAACGTTTTATTTGAAAGAGGCTAATAGAAGATGACCAAAGGGTCACGGCTGATTGTTAAAGGCACGAAAAGGGGAACTTTGTATTGCCTGCATGGAAAGGCCTTGTCTAGCAAATTCATTGCATTGGCTGAGATTAATTCTCATATGGAATTGTGGCATAAAAGACTTGACCATATGAGCCAAAAGGGTCTATCCAAACTTTGTAACCTGAAGAAGCTTGATGTTAAAGGCACTAAGCTAGATTTGTGTAATGATTGTCAATATGGAAAGCAAGTGAAAAGTTCTTATTACTCTGGTGTGATTTGTAAGTCTTGTATATTAGATCTTGTTCATTCTGATGTATGTAGCATGCCCACCAAATCTGTGGGGGGTGCTTTGTATTTTATTTCTTTTATTGGTGATTTTTCTAGGAAGATTTGGGTGCAATTACTCAAATCAAAAGACGAAGTGTTTGCTGCCTTTAAGAGATTTCATGCATTTGTGACTACCCAAATAGATAGAAAGCTGAAATGCTTACGTACGGATAATGGGGTGAGTTCACGAGTGTTGAATTCAAAAATTTCTGTGAAAATTTGGGCATAAAAAGAGAGCTTACTGTTCCATACAACCCCTCTTTTAATGGTGTGGCTGAAAGGAATAATTGGACTCTTTGTGAGAGGGTGAGATGCATGCTGTCCACATCTAATCTCCCTCATGGTTTTGGGGAGAGGCTTTTAAAATTGTAGTACATATATGCAATCGATCCCCTCACATGTCCTTGAAAGGTGACATCCCTGAAGAGGTTTGGTCTGGCAAACCTGCGTCATATGATCACTTACGTGTCTTTGGCTGTGAAGCTTTTGTACACATAAGGCCTGAGTTCAGGAGTAAACTTGATGCCCAATCCATTAAAGGCCTCTTCATGGGATATGGTGAAGAAGGTGAAATGTGTTATAGAATATGGTTACCCCAGCTGAAAAAGGTCATACGCAGCCGAGGATGTTGTTTTTAATGAGGCAAGGCTCCGACAAAATAATGTTGCGTTGAAACATGACCATAAAAGGGTCACATTTCAACAAGATCAGTCACATGTTAGGCCTATTTCAGACCCTCAGGATGCACCACATATGGCTGAAAATGTAGATAATCCAGTGGTTTTTGAGCAAGATGATGTTGGAAAGCAAGAAGAGGCTCCTAAAAGAAGAGGCTCCTAAAAGAAGAGGCTCCTAAAAGGCGTATACAGCCACAAAATAATGCTTAAAACAATGTTGGAAATGATGTACAACAACATGTAAATAATGATGTTATTATACTACTTGATGTAGACCCATTACCAGAGAATGTGGATCATTGGGTGAGATGATCTACTCGTATTAGGTGTAATGTGAGTAGATATGACCCCTCGTTGCACTATATTATGTTGACTGATGAGGGAGAACCTCTTACATATAGAGAGGCAAAATCATGTGAGCACAACAATAAGCGGGAGCTTGCTATGCAAGAAGAACTTAAAGCTTTGCATTCTAATAATACTTGGGACTTGGTTGAATCACCCAAAGGAAGGAAAGCTATTCCTAACAAATGGGTATATAAAATCAAGACTGTTGATAAGAAACCCAAGTATAAAGCAAGGCTGGTTGCAAAAGGATATGCTCAAACTAAGGGCATAGATTTCCAAGAAGTGTTTTCTCCAGTAGTGAAGATGACCACTTTGCGGGTACTTTTTGCCATAGTGGCTTCTCTTGATTTAGAGCTGGACCAAATGGATGTACATACAACTTTCTTGCATGGTGATGTTGAGGAAGAGCTATACATGAAACAACCGGAAGGTTTTGTTATTCCTGGAAAGGAACATCTTGTATGTAAGCTCAACAGAAGCTTGTATGGGCTGAAGCAAGCTTCTAGGCAATGGTACAAAAAGTTTGATGCTTTTATGCTCAAACATGGGTACAAAAGAAGCCATGCAGATCATTGTTTGTACACAAAACGTGATGAAGCTGGCAGCTGAAGGAATTATGTGATTTTGAGTCCTGACATGGCAGGTGATGTGGATACACGGAATTCAACAAGTGGCTATGTTTTCACTCTTGCAGGTGGTGCTGTATCATGGTGGAGTGGACTACAAAAGATTGTTGCTTTGTCTACTACTGAGGCGGAATATATTTCAGCCACTGAGGCTTCCAAGGAAGCAATATGGTTAGCATGTCTTTGTAGCGAGTTCGGTTTGGCTGACAGAGCACCTATGCTTGGTTGTGATAGCCAGAGTGCCATATGTTTGGCAAAGAATGCCATGTTCCATGCATGCACAAAACATATTGATGTGCGATATCATTTGAGAAGTGCTTGAGGATGGCCTTATCACATTGGTTAAGGTCCATACATCACAGAACCCTGCTTAAACTTCAGCAGTGCATAAAGTGTCCTATTTATATTTTCGTAGGTGTATCATATCATATATAAGATTTATCATTATTATGTTTTAATCTATTTATTTTTTATACTTGTTTCATATTTTCATACCTGCATGTATGCTTGAAATGTTCACTCTGACCGATTCAATGAATATTTGTTTTCTGGCTTTTTTTGTCTCGGAGTTCAGGGGATGGATTTCTATTTGAATTTTGGTAGTATTGCCTTCAAGATATCTATTTTCAATGTGCACTTCCTGGTGCATCTGCTTTAAAAAACAGAGGACAAAATCTCTCATTTAAATTGCTCATTAATAGCCTCTTTTTTTCAAAAATAAATATATGAAATGAGAATGGAAGGAAGTCACTTACCTATTCCAGTGATTTCTTTCTTCCTGCTCTTAATGCACAAATGGTCTGCAGGTATTGGTGTGTATATGGACCAGATACAAAGCCAAGAAAGCATAAAAAGGCAACCTCAGCCGAGACAAAGAGAACACGACCAAGGGTTACTCCAAGTCAATTTCAGAAAGGGTGTGGGTGCCATTTTATTGTTCATCGTCTGGTGTTACTTCCTGATGCCGCACGCATTTCCTATGTTCATCCTCATCACACAAACAATGAGGATCTAGTATGTCATGCTGTAGATCTTGACCGGTTGAGACTAGGACTTGGGGTTGTGGCACCGTGGCTATCCCTTGAAATTAAAAGGTGGGTTGTCGCATTCATTAGTGCAGGTTTCACATTGCAGCAAGTCTTTGACAGGCATGTTCGTGCGCTTCATGAAAGACGACAGAGAAATCTGAGCTATGAGATTAGCAGAGATGACTTTCTAACTCCTAAGGATGTTTCAAACATTGCAAAACATCTAGCTTGTCTCAGGCAGGAGGTTGATAATGAGGATGCATTGAGTGTTCGATTGTGGTGTTTGCTTAACAAACAGGATGTGTTCATTTACCAGGAACAGAGAGCAGAAGAGAATGTGCATTTTATCTTGGGGCTTCAGACAGACTGGCAGTTGGAGCTGATGCTTAAGTTAGGGCATGGCAGATTAATAGCAATGAACTCTACTTTGGGGCCACATAATTATAAGGTGAGTTATCTGAAAACTCTGGCTAGTTTTTTTTCTTTTATGGTTTATGGGATGCACTCAGATTTCTAGTTTGATAATGGCAGCTATGTCTAAATACGATCATAGTTTTTGATCAACATCAAAATGCTATACCTGTTGCATGCATCATCACGTCTTCTGCTGGTCCTACATTTAAGCAATGGCTTCAAGAACTACATAAAAGAGTTCTCTCAATCAACAGTGACTGGAAACCAAGTGCTTTTGTCATAGATGCTGCTGCTGTTGATGTGGATGTTATCAGGTGCATACGTAAAGTTGTATTTTTGAAGCTCATGACCTCTATATTCTGATCATTTATCTGATTCAATTTTTGTTAGATCGGTCCTCAACCTTCCTTCTGTCCAATTATCTTTATGGCGTGTACGGAGATGTTGGTTAAAACATCTGATTCAAAAGGTCAAAGGATGGTCTGTTAGGGCAGCAATGCTCAATGTTCTTGGGCAAATAATGGACATAACAAAACGATCCGGTCAAGGAGCCATGCAGAGACACAGACCACTTGTCAATGAGTTCATGACCCAATTCTGTGATCAAGAAGAGTTCATGGCTTATTTTCGAGATCACTGGCAAAAGAAAATTGGTAAATCGCATCTTATGAGGAGAGTCTCTCATCTCTAGCACTGTCTTGATAATAGATTGTGCTTTTTCCGCAGATATGTGGGTTTGGGCAGCACAAACATCAATCCATACCAATCAAGAGGTTAATGCAGCATTGGAGTCATTTTATTGCACTTTGAAGCAGCAGTTTCTGAAGGGAAAAGATAACATACAAGGTCGATCGATTGATTGGTTGTTTCACATTCTGACAACAGAAGTGGCTCCCTTCTTTTGGTACCAGCATCACGCGAGAGAGAATAATATTAGAAAACCTGCAGCTTTGCCTGAAATTGAAGAAAGCTCTATTGCACGTGCATTCAAGATTCCTGATTCTGATGTACAACACTCTCGAAATGCAAACTTTCCCGGCTTGGGTGTTGCACACGTGCGCAGCCAGTCAAGAAAAGAGGTATGGTATGAGGTCTTCAATGCTCAGTCAGGCTGGGCTTGTTGTACTTGCGATTGGGCAGGTAAAGGGAACATATGCAAACATCAACTCAAGGTAACACTAATTGAAGGTGCGCCTGTTTCGTCTATGGCACCAAGCTCCAATGGCATGGCTGATGACAACTTTCCCACAAATGGAACTTTACAATCGGAATTGACCATTCTTGAGCAAGATGCTTATCATGAAACACATTTACCTACTCTTCTGTTGAGAGAGAATGCTCATCAAGCACCTTGTGACGGACTTGAAGAAGATATTCAGCGGCTGCAACAGCAAACATTACAACTAGCAGGTAAGCAATAAACTATTACCTGTGATAAATGGGCCTTGAAAGTAGGTAATATTTCATTCTGTTGCGTTTATGTTCAGGAGGCAATTTTTCTCTTCTTCAGCTCCTTCGTGATGATATGATGAGGACACAACAAATTCTTCTTGAGGCTAGATCAGGTCCCTTGGATGTGATACCACAAGCAAGCACTCATTTCGGAACACTTTGATTATTGATTGTTGTGGAGTACATATCTTTGTGGCTTGCATTGACATTTTTTTATGAATAGTGAACTAACAAAGTGGCTAAATAGTGTATACTATTGGGCAGATGGTCTGTATACGAAAGGTGGTGTTTTTGTTCATTACTTACAACATTTCCTTGTATAGTGAAAAATTCAATCTCAGAATGTCCAGATTTATACAACTGGAGCAGCAATGTCAATTAATGGCTTCACTTTTTGAAAATTTCACCTAGAATTATGAAAGGACAAAGAAATGTCAGGTAAAACCAGAGGTTTTTTAACAAGATGTTTTCTGTTCCGCACGAGTCTTTTATAAAAAAAATTCATTACTGTTAGTTTCCATTTCATATGACTTCAGTTCAGTCACTCACAGAAGGTTGTCATGCGTAGTTTCCTGGGAAAAAAAGGAAAATTAGGATGTGAGTCTTCTATTATGCAGCTTCACAATGGAGTTGAAGCACTTCTTTATGAATGGGCGTAAGTGGAATCATTTCGTCCAGGTATCATTCTGAAATTGTGTTGTAGCAGCCTCAATGCAAAGATTACGAGCATAATGGTTATGACTATTTTGAATTTTCTGAGAAGATTTGTGTCTTCTTTCGAAGAGATCAATTTTGAAATTTCAAGCTATTTCTGTCATGTCCCTTGTTTAGATACTAGTTACTAAAGGTCGCATGCTTTTCTACATCAATTCAATCTTGAAGCCGGTCTTGGATTCATAGTGCGTTTCTCATTCGTAATATTATTGCGTGAGAATCAAATGGAAAATTTTCTCACAACGGTATTCTGCACAATGCCTCGGCATATGCACACACGAAGAAGGGAGGAGCAGAGTGTTACTCTTTACGTGCATTGGCTGTGGTCAGTAATTACAGCTCACAGTGACTATATTTGTATTTTGCTCTGCTATAAACATACATATTACAAGGCTACGCACATACTTAATCATAGGAGTGAGATAGGATGGCCTACGACAATGATTGTAGGCACATGTGGATGCATGCACGTGCATGCGCGCGCGCGCATACACACATACACAAGTGCATGTTGTGAGTCCACACTCACACGCACCAATGCGCCCATGAGCAGTTGATTGTAGATAATGCGAAGGGACAAATTATGCCAATTGTGATACCGTCACCTTAGCAGGTTTGTGCTTTGTTATCTAATCTTTGCAAAAGGAGGTTTATGATATTGCTCTGAGTGAACATTGGTGCAAGATTCACCTACTGCTGGGTGCCCATGTATCCAAAGGTACCTTCGTGGAAGTAAGAACATAGGGACACATGTTTTACAATAACTTTTACATTCAATGGAAAATCGATTAATGAAGTTATACCGTAGTTATAAAATATCATAAGAAAATGAATATGATTACAAGTAAAGATGATAGTTTTTCTAGATACAGGCCACGGGAAGTAACACTTGTTTTGGAAATAAATAATATGCAGAAAAAAGATGATTTGAATTATGCTTCCTTTGGAAGATACACTCTGAAAATAGATGATTAGCAACTCTTTCGGATGTAGATGGGAAATTGTAACATGTAAAAGAATGCGACACTTCCATCGCATCTATTTATAGAAAAAGGTAACAATAGCTAAATGAAAGAAAAGATATGGCTGTAAATCTCTCAAAAATGAGATTTTTTTTTTCAAAAAAAGTTGGAACTATGCTCTTTTATTATTCATGCGATCTCATGCGCTTGGTTCAGAGAAAGCAAATAAATAGGTTCAAGATTGTTTGCTGCCCTTATATTGAACTATTTATGGATATTTCTGAAAACGAATTCAATGTGCTACAATTTGTCTTTTGCAAGAGAGATTAAGAATAGTAAGTGAACTTCAGCTCATAGTTGTTTCTTCAAGAATGTAGACATAGGAATAATGCGCTAAAGTATACGCCAAATCATGATGGAAGGGCCATTATTATGTTCTATCAGATATGTTCCTTTTTTTTTTTTAAATGGAGGTTCAGCTAAGCCTACTCCCACGAGCATTAACTTTGAAATTGCAACTGTACAGGTGAACGGGCATAATAACCATGGGACCCCTTGTATACCACAAAGCAGGGGTTAGACTATCTGAAGGCGACACAAGAGAGGACTATCTGAAGGCAATTGGTTTCAACTGGATACAATGTGGTTACATTAACCTTAGGCCTAAAGCTATCTTGTCGTAGATGGGATCAAACTTTCACCCCCGCCTCAAGAGGCGTAAGACCATCTAGCCAAGCTAACATGCGTTTGTTTGTCGTTTGTCATAATGAGGTGCCTTTTTGTCATAATGAACATTAAATTTTGGAATTTACGTGAACTCACCTTATGGTCCCTAATATCAGAATAATGTTATCTTGTTTTGTTTCCCGTTTGTGATTCCATAAAATATATGCAACTTGATATTAAAATTTGATTCAACTGAACTAAATTGATTACTCAATGTATTGCTTTTGTGATAATTAGAGAGAGAGAGAGAGAGAGGAAAATGAAATATTGTATTAATGTCTATTAGAGGCTGAAATGATCTATGCGGCCAAAAGTTTTACATAAATACCATTTTTGATCTAAAAACACTAATAAAAGGAAAGAAAGCTTATTTGGAGTAAAGTGAAATAGAGGGTATTGGATAGAAACTCTGGATAGACTAGGGATGTCTAGTCAATACAAAGATACAAAGATACAAAGATACAAAGATATAAGATCTCTAGAAGAGGTTGATGTCTAAAAAATATAACCTCATGAAGTATAATCTTGTATGTCAAAGGTAATCAAGCATCCGTTGATGTTGAATCTCCTCAATCTCCTCCATGGTCAGCATCTTCATGGGGAGTCATGTGCAACATGCTAGCGTGATGAAAATCCTCCTAGATAGTCATGGGCGTCCAAACCTCCCTAAGTCTCTTGCGTAATCAATGAGAATACCTCTAGTGTCGGTGGTATCCAAGGTCAATTAACTAGTGGTAGTGACTAGTCGGTAATATTGAGTTATCTACACTTGAGTTTTCCTTTTCGATCTCCTCAAGAGTTTGCCTCTACATCTCCTTAGCTCAAGTGAAATAAACCCAAACATCTTTGGTCATGGGATTATTTTTAAATAGAGGCCCAAAACCCTCCATAATGGAAAAGACTCAGTATCTCATAGTATATTGGTATTAGTGTTGTGCTGCTCTATCCTAAGATCCTCCTTGCTCACAAGACAAAACACAAGACATATCCACAAACATAAAGGGCGCATACATCAAACTCACCCCTAATCAGACTCACTCCTAGCCATAGGGTACATGGTGATCCACCTTTGAGCATGAGAGCCTACAACCAAGCGGGTGATAGTCCTCTCAAGGGTTTGGTGTCCCATACCATTATGGCCACATTAAACAGGTGTGTGGGGACTTCACCAAGGGCCGAACATCTAAGCGCCTCACAATAGGAATGAATAACAAATGAGCTCAAGGGTCCTATTTATAGACTCTTTTAAGAAGGTGGCCCGGTTGACACTAGTAGACACTCCACATGGTTGGACACTTTAACTATAGGCATCTATCTTGATGTCCTTTGGGTTTTGGGACATAGTACTTCCCCTCTTATTCTGGATTGCTATCTAGAACAATTTCCTTGGCTACAAGCCAAGAATCAATCGTTTGGCATCCTAACTGATTCCTAAGTCGTACAAACTCAAGCTCATTGAAAAATCACCATTCTTTTGCCATGGAGCCATAGCCAAGGAAGCACCCCATCCATGCACATAGACATATGTCTACATGACCTCCTTGCCACTCTCGGGCCATCATACCTTCGTGACTCTCACAAGAGAGACTAATCTCTCCGCCCCATCTTCCTCCTACCTTGTGGTCTAGACACTTAACCTTTCCATATGGCACACATTATTTATTCATAGAATTTGTTCCTAGACCATCTAATATGACATTTCCTTCCTTTTGAAAGGATTTTGTTCTTGAAAATATAGATGAAATGTCGATAATGATAAGAGAAAGTACTTGGACTCCCTTGAGTCCCATGTACTACAAGTACATGGTCATCTCTATGTGTTGCTTCCCCATGTCATTCCCCTTAAGAAGCCTCATAAAAAAATAATTCAATGGTGCAAAACCATCAGTGCCTGTTATCTCCCATATACACTTAACTTCCAAAGTATCACTCACATAACACCAAAGAACATTCAAATGACCTATTCCATATGTTGTTTCCTCTATGGAGTAATAATATGAAAGAAAAGTGTAGAGTGCCAAGCTATGGGCTTGACCATACCACAATGGAGATAATAAACCACAAAATCCTATAAAATATAGAACAAAGTTCCATAAGAAAGTGACCCCAAACCCAACTAGAACTAGAATGATAGGCTTGCCTTCATGCCTCTTATTCAAAAATCATCCTAGTTCATATTAAAGAATTCCTTGATTTTTCATCCATAGTTTTGGACTGAATTCTATTGGAAGAGTGTCATCATCCTTATGATAAGATACCAACTAATAGGTTGATACTCCTACAGGTCAGATTTATCTCAATCCCTAAAAAAGCCCTAAAGAGAAAATTCATCACTCCCCTCCTAGTCTCACAAATGTCCTCAACTGATACTCCCTGTCTAGTCAAAGAACATCATTGGAAACCAACATAACCGCTTCTCCCCTACAGTCTTCACATGAGACTCAATCTAACCACTACATATAATAGGATAGTGCCACTCCTATCTAAGACAAACTAAGAGTATACAACTTTCTATCTCATCTAAGGAAGAGGGCTATAGTAGTGAATATATTTCGCTTTCCCTTTCCCTTAAAAGAGATTGATTAATGCAAGGTGTTACAACTCTTTATGAAACAAAGCAGATAGGGAAAATGCCTTCATGTACTGCAAGAATGCACCTTACGACAAATACAACACAAGTACAACTAAAGTATGCCCAATACTATACTTGCATGTATACAATCTCTGCATGCATCCTTTTCATCTTGAGTAATTGGCTTGCTTGGATGCACCCTTGCACTCAAGCCTCCTCCAAGGGTGCAGCACTAGTCACACTTGTACTGAGAACCTACAATTGCCCTCCTTGGGTAGTACTCTAGCCACATTATTTTTTCTTTACTTGATTGAGTTTGGACTTTTAATAGACAATGTGTAGTGGAGTATGGTCTCTTCTCTCTTACACCACTTGAAACTCTCTACAAGAGATCGTCAGAGAATTGACTTCACACTCTTACAGAAAATAGGCACTTTGTTCTTATGCTTACACACTTAGAATATGATATTACTAAGTACCTCCTCTTCTTGTGCGTACACACAATTTTCTTTAGTACATGTGTGACCTACAATCTTTGCCTTGGACACTCAACCCAATTTCCCATTCTTTGGCTCCTTGTCTCACATTGGCACACAAATTACCCAATCGTTTTTTTATACCTTATGATGCTTTTGAGCATCAAGTGGATCTTTAAGAATCTCATCATGTACAACTCTTTGTCGATGAGATCCTATAGTGACCTTTAGACAACCAATCAAATACAAGTTTTTAATTTGGGACCTTACATTGTTCCACAACATGTCCACATTGCACATCTAACATTTTCTAAAATACATACATAAGGAGGGTTCACCTGGACCTTCCAATATCTGTAGACAACTCCACCAATGAAAAATTGTAATCATATACCTTATGCAATACTTGTGTACCTGAACCTTGACACACCCAATGGCTACATGTGCATCACTTATCCATCCCTTTCTAACCTTGCACTGATTTAGGTTCAATAATTTCCCACAACCTAGTGGGCTTTCCAACCTTGAGAGCATAGTGAGAAACAACACACGTAGCCACCACCCTATGAGAAGAATACCAATTAATTGAAATATTCATTAAAGAATCATATTTGCTAACTTTCGATGATTAAGGAACATGCGATTGGAACAGAGTGGGAACCAATCTCTAGAAATATGTGAAGCAAATCTAGATAGCCACTAAAGCTGTAAGGGGAATCTAGGGGGTAGGTTTGGGGGAGTAAGGGGGATAGAGGTGGGTGATCAAGGGGGGATAGTGGTGCAGGGGAGGGGTAAGAGTAGGTGAGGGTGGGGAAGGGGTGGGTTGGAAAAGGGAGGCATAAGGTTGAGAAACAAATGGAATGGGACTAAAGAGTGAATGTGAAAAATGTGGAACATGTGGGTATTTGTAGATGAAATAGGCCATGTGGAACATGTACAATGGAAAAAGTACATGTGCAAGTAGCAAAAAAAATAGATGTTTTGACCAAAAGAAGAAAAAATGATGGGAACTAGGAGAAATGACTTACATAGATAGAAAGCAAAAAGAATATTGGAATGTGTTTGAGGAGGAGAAAGCAAACATGAAAACTCTTCTTTGATGCATAGCTTCAAGAAAAATTATCATGCAATTGTAGTTCGTAGACTCAAGACATATCTAGATGGATGTTGTTAACTCACAATGCCTTTCTAAAGAATAAACTATCAAGGGTAACTAAGATGACTAACTAGAAAGACCACCACTGGGAAGAGAGAGCACCTCTCCATCCATCCAACTCGACCCATATATATACCTTTAGGTCAAGGGGTTGTGTTGAGCCCATAAAAGTCATATTGATCAAAGTCAACTGCAATCAAAGTCAAAAGATCAAAGTCAACTAGTCAAAGTCAACAAGGTCAAAGTCAAAGTCAATAGGTGAAAATTCAAAGTGCTAAAGTGCAGGTGTCAAAGTGCACAGGTAGTGCACAATTAATGGTCCATAAAGGGTAAATTGGAGAAAGTGGGTTGCAGGTTGTAGAGGTATTTTCTCTAATTTCCCTAAGGTTCAAAGTGTTTTGGAAGGTTCAGGTGAACCCCCTCTTATGTGTAAAAGTGAAGACTTAAAAGGAAATGTGAAGGTATGTGAAGCGGCAGCGTACGCACAGGTGAAAGTATGGCCCCCCCATTAAAATTTTTGGTTTTAGTCTAAAGAAAATGAAAAAATGAAAAAATAAATGATTAAAAATAAAAAGAAAAGAAAAAAGAAAAACGGAAAGAGAAAGATAGCTATCATTTTTCATCAGGGATCTTAACATATTTCAAACAATAGTTTCTATATTTGCACAACCTTAGTAGCATAACAACAATGAGGAGGTAGGAGCCAAACCAACAAGCCTACACAAAGATCCCGGCTTGGAAATCAAGTCTTCAAAAGAATGGTTTCATATGAACTTAGTAAAAATTTGTAGCTTCAATTATCATTGCATATGGTGTAGGCATTGAATTAGATTGCACATCAATGAAGGATAAAGATCTAATTCACTTCAAGTATAATGTTCTTTAGCTTATCTTCTATTATAGGAGGCTTTATGAGCAAGATACATTTGAGCCTCTCGCTCAAGGCCCATCTTCTAGACCATAGTCTTTTCATTACACTCCAAAGCAAGCATGCAAGGGCTGCATTACAAAGTCATGAACAAGGCACCTATTTTCCATTTCACTCATGCACTTGTACCACATGTGCTATGCTAGAGTCTTTAACTACATGAATATGGTAAATTCAAATAAGAAAAACGAAGATAGTACAAAGTCAACAATGCAAAGATCAAGAGTTAGAAAGGAAAAATAAAAGTTTCATTTTGAGCAAATATAGGATCTATCAAGGAAGCACAAAGTTACTTGAAAAATAATATATTTATATCAATGTACATAAAATGGTATGGGAGATACAATTGTGCTTCTTTAATACTTTGAAGGTGGAAAAGATCTATGATATCCATATATGATCTAGATCGACAACAACAACACGTTTCAAAGTCACAAATTCTCAAAGAAACCCACCCATTCTATGCAAATAGCCTTGTGGAGGACAAACATCTAGGAGGGGGGAGTGTTATGCTATGCAACATCCACATAAAATTGTTCAAATCATTTCTACAAAATTTGTATATAGAATAGTTGTATATAGGAGCAACATTTGTATTTTGTTACCTTTGGAGAATACGAAAGAGTTAATCATTATCAAAGTTGTTAAGAAGTTCAAAGGCCTTAAGAACTTCAATGACTGATTATTGAAGACAAGGATCACCACTAACAAGGAAAGAGAATGTCATAAAGTGACAAGCTATGGCAAGAAATGGTTGAATTATTTCTTCCTTTTGAAGTGATCAATTCTTCCCCAAATGAGTTTCTTGATAAGAAGGATGGTCCATTAGGATCTTAGAAAGAAAATTGTTTCAAGAGTGAAGAAGTATACCTCAATAGTGCATATTTGAAGAAGAGAAATAGTAAAAGGTTGAAAGAAACTCTAAATATCACGACTCGAGAATACGTTCTATGAATAAGAAGCAATTCGTGAATACGTCTAAAATGTATCCATTTCATTAAGCTTATGACTGACTATATCCTTTGAGACAAATGCCTAGTTATGTCAATAGATGATATCTAGTATGAGAATACTAGCTCTATTATCAAACAACACAAACAAAGATACTTCTGATTGCATTTTATCAGAGAAATAGTCTTTTCTAGTATAAATCAAGCATTTGTAAGGATAAACAACCCTTGAGGATAAAGTTGTATGGACCAAGGCGAGAGTGTAAACTGGATGGTATGGGACATCTACATTTACACTATCACTAAAATAGATTCAATGGCATGGGATGCTAGATTTAAGGATAATGGAAGCTTGATAATGAGGATATTTGACAAATTTGGTCAATTCAAAAGAAAATAAGACCTAAGCATTAATAAAGCTCTCGTTGGGTTCATACTGAGGAAATTGATAAGCAACAATTCCTAAAAAGTTTACTATTTTAATAGGGTGGAAGAAAGGTATCGTTGATATGATACTTCTTAGAAAAATATGCATTCCTTGACTCTTTCATGAACTTTAAGGAGTACATTTGATATTGGGTACCTAAGTTTGTTTGAAATTTGAACTCAAACAAAGGGAGCACCAGATATGCAAGGATGGAACTCATAGAGTAATTTTAGCTTGGTAATAACCAAAGTGTAAGCAAGTATTGAAGCATATCAAGTATAAGGTACTTGAAAATAAATCAGGAAAATTTGGACAAATAATCATAACAAATTTCTTAAGTCAAAGGAATAGCATACAATTGTTGATTCCTAGAAAGGGTTTTGAAAACATCAATAGGATGTTAAGAACTTGCGCAAGATGAAAACTCATGAAGGTATGAGTTAAAGATATCAAATAAAATCCCATGGGTAAATATCTAGGAAGAAGAAGGGATCCAAATGAGCAAGACTTGAACTAACCTAAGATAAACAAAGATTTTGGGTGAAGACCTACAAGAATGGTCTACCAAGTAATGCCTATTCCTAGATACATGATTCTAGTATTGAATCTATGAAATCTTGAAGATCAAGATATTCCAAATAGATTGAGCTAGAAAAACAAGGGAATGTTCCAAGGATCAATCTAAGAAAATTAACAATGATCAAGAAAAAATTCCACTTTGAAGTTAACTTTAGAAAATTGGGTTTATAATCTATCACTTTGAATACTTGAACATTATGTTTCAAGAAAATTTGATTGCTGGTTATAAGCCCATCTACCTTGCCAATGAATGGAACGATAGTGGACCTCCTCATGGCATTGAGTATGTCTAGGCGGGCTCTAAGTAGACCCACTTTCCTAAGTTCATGCAGTTTGTTAGGTCCTATCAAATATAAATAAAATACATTTGTGTATAAAATAAATTATAGAAGAGTAAATCAAGTAAAGAACATCTAAAGATTCCTCTTCTTTCTATTGAAAGTGGAAGATGAATCTAGTTTCTGACCCTTTAAGGATAGCGGTAGGACCTCTATTACATACTCCTGGAGTTTTTACATTCCAAGAAGGCACAGAGAGTACACAAAAATAAGATTTTATGGAGCTTAAAATTGGTGAAGGTGTCAAAGGAAATAATTAAGCTAACAACACCAAATAATCCATCCATTTCACTAGTTCCTTGATACATTTATACTAAGGGAAGGTGATTTGGTCAAGGATTATGATTCCTCTCCTTTATGATTGAGGAAAGTAGTAGCCCTTATCTGCTTATGACATATGAATCTAAAGAGAGACATGGCCATGCTCATAGTATAGATCATGGTACATGGGGGATACTCCACATATAATACTTCTACTTATTTTTTAGGACAAAAATGCTTTAATAGGGGATGAATGTTGTATAAATCATGGGTATGAGAGGACAAATATATGGATTCTAAAGGTTAGAATATGATTTATATTAGCTTTGGTTTAGCTCTTTATTTACCCTTGGGACATGCTTCAAACCTTTAGGTTGAACCCTTGGCTTTAAGCCTTGGGATATTTATTCATATGAGCTCCCAATAGAATGATTGTGAACCTTAGGCTTGAAATATTCTAAGGCATGGGAGCCCTAGTCTTGGGAGAAGCTTCTTTAGGAGCCACCTTGGGTGCATATGAGAGACAAATCTTTGTTTGATTTCAAAGGCATGTGATAGGTCTTGGAAAATTAGAAATGTGATGAATCTTGGGAAAGTGTCCACATGAGGGACACTTGGTCAGACACTTGGCCAAACCCAAGCACATGCAACCTGTTGGGGGATTCTTAGAAAAGAAGGAGTTTGAGGGTTTGTAGGAGAAAAGGAAAAGACCAGGAGAGGAAATACACCTCGGAAGCTTCTGCCGATTGATTATAGTAAGACAATTACAATGTTTGAAGCACAATACAAACCAATAATTCTGTGCACAATCCCACAGAGTACTCAATGAAAAAATACCAAATACCCCAAAGTCTTCTTGCCGCCAGCCTCCTCTGCACCAGACCTCCACCTGCTTCAAGCTTATCCTTGTGCACACCTTGCACAAAGCTTCCACTAAGGGGAGGAATGAATACTTGCTGTCGGCACGCGCACACTACAAGGAGACCTTGAGATCCTCGGGGGACTAGCTTAGCACTCTCTGCACAATCCCTTAGTCACTCTCCATGCACTCCTTCAACTTCACTTCTCTGCGTCGCACACTGGTGACTCTTGCACTTCCCTCTCTTGCTTCACTTAGACTATGCTTCTCTTGCTTACTCTAGAATTGGTCCAAGAATAGTCCTTGCCTTGATTTGAGTGTGTCGATCACATATGCTCCTAACTGCAATAGTATCTTGGTGCTCACTTTGATGTCCCAAGATTGTCTTCACAAGTGGCAGCCAACGACTCCCTGTTTTGTCCTATAGTGACTTTAGACTAAAACCAAAAATTTTAATGGGGGGGCCATACTTTCACCTGTGCGTACACTGCCGCTTCACATACCTTCACATTTCCTTTTAAGTCTTCACTTTTGCACATAAGAGGGGTTTCACCTGAAACTTCCAAAACACTTTGAACCTTAGGGAAATTAGAGAAAATACCTCTGCAACCTGCAACCTACTTTCTCCAATTTACCCTTTGTGGACAATTAATTATGCACTACCTGTGCACTTTGACACCTGCACTTTAGCACTTTGACTTTGCACCTATTGACTTTGACTTTGACCTTGTTGACTTTGACCAATTGACTTTGACCTTTTGACTTTGACTACAGTTGACTTTGACCAATATGACTTTTATGGGCTCAACAGTTGCCCACCACCTAATGTGCTCTCCGTCCCGGAGAGCTATAACCAAAGCTATGAGCATAGAGGACATCATGAATTGTGAGCTGCAAAATCTTGAAGAGGACACCTGAGCAACAAACAACTCCACCAGAACAAGCACCAGAGAAGAACCAAAAAAGGAATTTTGGTAATGGAAAAGCAAAGGGTTGCAATGGGATGGTAGAAAGGGGTAGAGGGGATGGTTGAGGGGCGGGGATTGAAGGGATAGGGAGGGTTAAGGATGTGGCTGGGCAGATTTGTAAAGGTAGGGCATAGGATAGGATGATGGGGTCTGGAGAGGGTTAAAATGGTCAAATAGTAGAGCTACAGAGGGTGCATATGGGACATTATGAAACATAAGGAAAGACAAAGAGAGAATAAGCCATGTGAAAAATGTGGGGAAATAAAAACATGTGAGAAATGTGCGTAAAACATGTGGGTTTTGACCAAAAGTCAGAGAAAAGGTGTGATTTTGATAAAATTAATGCAAAAATTGAATCCAGAGGTGCCAGAAAACATGAAAATGACTCCAATTTTGTAAAAAACGGCCAACTGAGGCACGATCCCGAGCCAAAAGCCTTGAGCCATAAAAAATTAAAAAAAAAAGTTTTTAATTTATTTATTTAAATTTTTTTTTTCGAACGCCCATACAGAAAATAAAAGAAAAAGAAAAATAATAAAAAAATAAAGAAAGTAAATAATAAAATAAATAAAATAAAAAATAAAAATAATAAAATAATAAATAAAATAATAAAATAAATAAAAAATAAAAAATAAAAATTGGGGGGGGGGGGGGTTTGGTCGGTGGTGGTCGGTGGGGGGGGGGTTTTTGGTCGGTGGTGGTCGGTGGGGGGGGGAGGAAGATAGAGAGAGTTTTTTTTTTTTATTTTTTTATTTTTTTAATCCTCAACCCGAATTTTTTTTGTTCAACCCGAAAATCCTGGGGGGCCTTCCTTTTTTTTTTTTTGGAAAATAACCCAAAAATAGAGAAAAATGAAGGAAAAATCCAAAAAAATGCCAAAAAATTGCCAAAAATTTCTGAAAAAATTCTCATGAAATTTTCTACAAGGCTAGGCCCAATTTTTTCCATCAAACCACAGAGAGCCTCCTTTTATTCCTCCTATTTGGCAAGAAAATGATATCAGAAAAGAATAAAAAATGCTAGAAAAATTTCCAAAAATACCCAAAATTTGTACTTTTGCAGAGTTTATGAAATGCCTTCTAGGTTTGCTAAAAACTCAAGGAACAAGTATGAAATTGATAAAGAAAACTACTAAAACTGAGCGGAATGAGATGAGAAAGCTATGTACAACCTGGACAGATTTTGCAGTTCTAGGTGATCCATACTTCTTCAAGTGTGTTGATGGTAAGCCTTGAGCCTTGAAATGTTGACCAGTGGCAAGGCCTCTCCTTTCAGCGTCTCTAACTCCACAACACCCCAATTTAGCATTGTTTTGACTCGATAAGGTCCTTCCTAGTGTGGAAGCCATTTTCCTCTCACTTGTGTATGAAGATGAGGTCTATGGAGAAGAACTAACATACCTGATTCTATGTTGTTGTTCCACAGATGTCGATCATGTGCCTCCTTCCTCTTCATCTGAGTCTCTATCAATTGTTTTGTTGCTAGTAGGCGAATCTCCTCCACTTTATGTAGTGCTCCAAGCCTCTGAGAGACATCACAATCTTTCTTGCCGTGCACGAATGCTATTTTAGGTGATCCATGTAAAAATTCAAAGGGCTCAATGGGCAATATGCCATAAACCAGTTGGAATGGAGAATATCTCGTGGCCTCTTTGTAAGCTAACCTGTATGCCCATAGGGTACCTTGATAAGCAATGCCCCAGGAAGTGGGATGTAACATACACTCCTTCCTTAACATTGAGATTAAAACCTTATTGGTCGATTCAGCCTGTCCATTGGCTCTTGGATAGTAGGCACAAGAGGTCCTATGTAAAATTCTATACCTATTGAAAATTTCGTGTAGGACCTTATTGACAAAATGGGTACCCTGATCTGTACAAATTTCAAGTGGACATCCAAACCTGCAAATGATGCTACTGTAAATGAGATCAGCAACAGTTTGGGCAGTGCAGTCGGGGGAGGCAATAGCTTCAGCCCACTTTGTGGCATAATCTGTAGGTATCAAGAGATATTTGTCTCTTTTTGGAATCGACAGAGGGTAGATGGGCCCTAAAATATCTAGCCCCCACTTCTCAAATGGTTGCCACGAAGTGGAAACAACCAAGGGGTTATGCCTATGCTTTGTTGGCTTAGGTCCACACCTCTGGCAAACGTCACATGCCTTTCCCCATTCATCTGCATCCTTAAATAGTGTAGGCCACCATAGACCAGCATCCAATATCCTCTGACTCATAATATGTCCTGGAAGGTGCCCACCACTTGTTCCTTCATGTGCAGATTGAAGTACTTCTCTCACTTCTTCTTCTTCCAAGCACTTCCTAAACCTGTCATCCTTTCCCTGTCTATATAATTTATCTTCAATAAAGGTATATGGTCTACTCTTTATTAGCAGTCTCTTCCTTTGCATAGCACTAGCCTTTTCTGGATACACACCAGTTTTAATGAAATTCTTGATATCATAATACCAACCTTGAGCTTGTACAGCGAACAGATGGGCATCTAGAAAATCATCATTGATTCCACTAGCTTGATCCATCATATTGATTCTGGATAGGTGATCCGCCATAACATTTTCTTTACCTGGTCTGTGGACTACAGAAAATTCAAACTCTTGGAACAACAATAACCACCTCCATATTCTACCAGTGGCTTGTGGTTTGTTGAGCAAGTATTTTAGTGGTTGGTGATCTGTTATAATAATAAATTTTACTCCCAGTAAGTAATGACGAAATTTTTGGACAGCAAAAACCATTGCTAGGGCTTCCCTTTCTGTAGTACTGTAATTCCTTTCAGCCTTGGTCAAGATTCTACTGGCATATTGAATTGGTCTGTCCACTTTAAATTCCTCACTAGGTTGGGTCAAAACTGCCCCCACTGCATAGGCACTGGCATCTACATGTATATGAAAGATTTTTGACCACTCAGGTGTGATCAAAATAGGAGAAGACACTAACCTTGACCGTAATGTTTGATATTCTTTTTCCTCCTCTTCTTCCCATTTAAAAGGTACTTCCTTACTTGTAAGTCTAGCCAGTGGTCTGGCTATCTCTGCATACATTTTTATAAACCTTCTATGGTATCCAGTATGCCCCAAGAAACTCTGAATCTCTTTAGGAGATTTAGGTTTAGGCAACTTTAATATAGAAATGATTTCGTCAGGATCTGGGGCCATACCTTTAGTCGACACCACATGTCCTAAGAGAGTTCCTTTTGTCACAAGGAAATGACATTTGTTTGGATTGAGCTTTAGCTTAGTCTCCCTACATCTCTTGAAAACATTCTGCAGTTGCCTCAAGTGATGGTCCAAACAATCTAGAGGAGTTTCTTTGTGAGAACCTGAAAACGAAGAGAAGTCATCCATGAAGATTCTAAGTGATTCCAGCAATAGGGGGCCAAAAATGAGATTGACCGTTCTGTTAAAGGTGGCTGGAGCATTTCTGAGCCCAAATGGCATTTTTACATACACATATGTTCCCCAAGGTGTGATAAAAGCAGTCTTTTGACGATCCTCTGGGTGTATTGATATTTGATTATAGCCACTAAATCCATCCATAAAGCTATATAATGCATGCCCAACCACTTCTTCAATGACCTGCTCTGCAAAAGGCATTGGGAAACCATCTAGAATGGTCACCTTGTTGAGTGCTCTAAAGTCAACACAAATTCTGATTTTATTAGTATTCTTCTTTGGTACTATGACCATAGGTGAGAGCCACTCTGAGTGTTCCACAGGAATGATGATTCTTGCATCCTCCATCTTTTGTATTTCCACATAGACAGCTCCATCATATTTTGGATTAAGTCTATAACTCTTCCCTCTTATGGGTTTGGCTCCATCCACCATAGGGATTCTATGCTCTCCATAAGTCGCAGGCACTCCTTCTAAGTCTTTATAATGCCAGGCAAAAACATCTGTATAATGGGTCAAGAATGATCTTACCTTTTCAAGGAGCCCTGGGTGACTCCACAACCAAGTGGCCACCAAAACTGGCCGATTATTGTCTTGAGTGCCTAATTGTATTTCTTTGACATGATTTCTCTCTACCATATTATCTTCGTGCTCATCTCCTTCCTTGTCTTCTTCCACTAGCTTTTCGTGCATTGCTTCATAAGCAGGTGTATTTTGGATTTCAATGTGTTCCTCCTTGTCCTGCATCCATCCTGCAGGGATTTCTTGAATCGGGAAAGAACACTCTTCACTAGAATCTTTTACCTTGCCTTTAGCTTTAGTAACTTCCTTATCTGTAGTTGTCATATCCTCCTCCAAGTTGTATTTGAGGGGTGTCTTCCTGCCCGTTCTGTGGTCTGTGATGGGCTCTCCCAATCCATCAACCTGGACTTTCTCCTCATCTTCATCATAACCTTCAGTCGTGCAAGAATTATTAAGAAAAATTCCAAAACAAGAGGAAGAGTTGCCTGCTTGGAGCCAATTTAGAATATCCTCTTCTTCCTCGAAATCTATTTGGGGTTGATCCTCCGATTCTAGTTCCATGCATATGCCAACTGTTTGCATCATGCTAGTGTTTCCTTGATTATCTGGGCCCTCTTCTAAATGAATCTGTGTCAGCTCTTGCCCTTTCTTTTGTACCCACATAGTGTCCTTGCCCCAATCATGAATGACACTTGCATGCCTCAACCATGGTCGTCCAATTAAGAGGGGAAATCCTCCTTCAGCCTGGGGCAATATTAAAACCACAAAATCCAGAATAAATAGATTACCTTGTACTTCAAGTGGAACTTTTGGGATCACTCCCAAGAGCCTTACTTTGCTCTGATATGCCAGAGTAACAGTGAAATTTGCAGGCCTTGAAGGGTGGAGTCCAATCTTTTCCATTGTATGTTCAGGCATCAAGTTAATGCCAGAACCACCATCCATAATAACTCCTTGAAATTCATGACCTTTGATAGATACTGTCAGCCGAGGACTTTTATAATCTGTAAGGGGTGCTTCCCCTACAATTTTTCCTTTATGTAAAACAGCAGTCTTTGCCACCAAACTTGTAGTGGAAGCTTCATCAATTATCTGCAATAACTCTGACCTGAATTTCCCATCCATCTTTATTAAATAAAAAATACTAACCTCCTTTTTCATGGACTTGAGTAGTTTTGAAGCCTCTGATTCCTTGAGAGCATGGGCTCCAGTTGACTTATCAAACTCCTCATGAGCCCTGTTGAAGGCATGCCCAATGGCATCACTGGTGCATATGAGATCTCCTTTTTGCCTTGCATCTGCACCTCTGGTGGCTTTATCTTCATATGGTTCTCTGTCTTGATTCCATTCCTTAATCTTTGATCCTTGTCCTATGTCTGCTTGAACCTTCCCATTGCTTCTTGTCTGCACAGTCAAAGATTCTATTTCTTCTAATTGCACCACCCTGGTAGATGGTTGATGGCTCATTGACTAGATCACACACTTCTTCTTTGTGCACAAAAATCATTTGAATATGGGGCCCGGATGAAGAGGCTTGATTCTTAGGACAACAATTTGTATAATGGTCTCTTGCCTCAGGGTAGTTCCTGCAAGGAGGGGCATTTTCTGGTAGGGTGCACCTACTTTGATAGTGCCCGCATTCTCCACACCTAAAACAGATGATTGGCCTCCTAGGCCCATTTCCAAAGTTATTCCTCTGTCTAGGATTATAGTTGTTACCTTGATTTGGTGCAACAGCCATCACATTTTCTGGTGTTGGGGGTCCTCCTTATGTCCAGTATGTCGTTGCAGGCATTCCCCTTGATTGGCATTCATGGGCCTCATGAATAGTCTACTTGTAAATGATTTTTGGTCTTGGAGTAAAGTTTATCAACCCCTTCTCAAAAAACCCTTTTGCAGAGGTTTCTTCAAATATTTTCATGTAATACGATGGCAAGAACATCAATCTCGGATAATAAGCATAGAGGCATTGTTCACTCTATGTCATGGATAAGTCAAATACCATGCACTTTGGCTTTGTGTGAAATCATATCACCTCTAAGTCAAGAAGTTGTGGATTTTTAAATGTTGTGAGGAAAACCTATGACATATTCAAAATCTCTTTTATCATTTTGATCATGACATTGAGTACTATTGGTACTCTATCAATGTATTTGATTACATATAACTGTAAAATAAGAAGGAGATAGTTTGCCTTTGTCTAGAGCTAAGAGTATAGGTTAATTTAACCAACTTCAGGCAATCATGTTCTCCTTTAGTAAATGCAAAAACTCAATGTGATTTCTTCATTTTGACATCGGGAAGGATCTTGGATGTTTTTGTAAGGAATTGGGTAGTTTCACAAAGAATAAGAAATTTGAGAAATTAGTGAGAAAATTGTTGATACATTTAGGTAGTGATGTGTGTGAACACTCTAGGACTGTTGGGGCACTTTTTTCCCTCTTTAGGAGGTTTTTTTCCCCGGCTTGTATATACGCCTATTGCCCTAACGGGCCACTTATCTTTGTACATTCTCTAGTAATACATTTAGTATTGTGTGTTGAGATCCAAGATTCTTCTTCTTCCTTGTGGTGTTCGCATGCTTCCGCAGACGTCTAACTCCGTCATTGATACCTCTCCGGTTGCAGTCTCAAAATCATAAGAATTATGGTGAGCATACTCAGGCTATTTTCGAGATCAAAACAGCTTCATTTCGGTCTCCAAATGCACTATTGCAATGCTTCTGTAGGCTATTTCATCTTTTTGTGCCAAAGATATATACCAATTTCAGTTCACCAATATAAGCGTCTCAAAGTTTTCTATAGGTCTAACAGAATTTGTCTGGGTAGTTTTGTTCAACTTTTTGAGATACAGTCAATTTTCTGCATCAAGGTATTTTAGTCACCGGCCATGGCTGAAAGCAGTGATGTATTCTATATGTTGGATGTTGAGGATAAGTTGATGGTACCAACTACCTGTTATGGGCTTATATGATGCGACATGTATTGATTGCAAAAGGACTGTGGAACATTGTGCAAGGTGTTGATAAACGTCCTATCCTACATGCAACTATTACAATTGCAGGCATTGAAGCTGATGCAGAAGGTGTCGAAGATGATGATATTCTGCATATTCCTCTTCGTGCTATGGTTTTTGCTGCACCTATTGCAGAGCAAATTTGTTGGGATGGTAGAGATGCCCAAGCACATGCATTGACAGATTTTTTTATCAAACATGCCATTATTCCTCACAATCGCTCTTGGAGAACAGCTAAGGATGCTTGGGATACACTTACCACATTGTACCAAGCTAGGAATGAGGTTCATGTTGCTTACCTCTGAAAACAATTGGAGAGTGAGCACATGAATGAAGGTGATTCTATGGACAGTTTTCTAACAAAGATCAAAGTCTTGAAGGAACAATTGATTTCTGCTGATGAGGTTATACCAGATAGCTCACTTGTGCAGATTGTCCTGAATGGTCTTCGTGATTCATATCAGAGTTTTACTTCTACTCTTCCGTTGATGATGAAAGGCAATCCAAATGCCTTGTCTTTTAAGGAGTTAGTCTCTGTTTTATTGCAGGAGGATCAGTCCAGGAAGAACAGGTCCATTATGTGTGTTGCAGATCAAGCTTTGCTGGCTATTCAAAAGGGCAAAGGAAAATGGAGCTCTTCAACTAGTAAGCCGAAGTCTGCTAATTTTGCACAATTGAAGAGGGAAGACAAAGATGAAAAGAAATCAGAAAAGCAGAAATTGTTTTGCAAGTACTGTAAAGGAAATGATCATATCATAAAGAACTGTCCAAAACTTGCTGCTAAAGAGGCAAAGAAGAAAGAGGCTGGAATGGTTGTTGCAGAGGCCTCTACACCAAAAACAGAGTTTGATAATCTTGTGCAGGAAGAAGAATGGGCGTTTACTACTATTTGTAGTTTTGACCCATCTTCTCATGAGCAGTGCATGTCTACAGTAGACTCAGATGTTTGGTACTTTGACAGTGGGGAGACCAAACATATTACCTCGCAGCGCAATTTCTTCTCTTCACTCAAACATGCCCCACAAAGCATCCTGTATTGCAAGGTTTATTGACCAAATATTGGTTGGGGAAAGACAAATTCACCTTCCAAGTGTAGGCATGCCTACCATGCTCCAATACCACAAACACTCTCTTTGAGATGTTATCTAAGTAGACCACCTTCCCTAGTGTATCAAGATCTTTAAATTCATATATAGGGTGACTACTGCCACTTCATTAGGCTGATCTGGTTTATATCTCTAGAATGTTCCTTTGTTAACTCTATGCTCTTATTATCTTGGGGGATCCACTTTGGGGTAACCACTCTCATTAAGATTGATTTGCCTCTCGGGGTCCTAGGCTCTCCACCTAGGGTTCCTTGTACTATGTCTTCCATTTTTGTCTCATGAATGACCATTCCAAAATAATCTGTCCTATCAGGTAAGCTCATGACCACATACATGGTTCCCTCTTTATCAATGTATGATCCTTCTTCAAACTTAACTCAGTGTTCAAGTCCCATTGGTTGATTTGGATTCCTAATTTGGACAACAGACCTTCTTAGACCATCCTCATAGATGTGAGCACTGTTGGAGCAAGTCTATGACAAGCCTAAGTATTGGCTTGAGTCCCACAAAGTCTTAGAAGAAGCTTTAAAAAGAAGACTATGTAAAGTTCACTTGTGAACTACCTCTTGTAACTTTTGAAGAGTTTACTTAATGTAAAAGTGAAAGAATCTTAAGTGGTTGAGTCCACTTGATCAAGAATGGAAAGAGGAGCCACGAATTCGTGATTTGTGGTAGGTAGAGAATCAAATCAATCATTGATTGATTGGAGAGTGATTGAGGGAAGTTAGCCTCCCAAACTCAACTATAAATAGATGGCAGTTTTAGTCGTGGTTATAGAGACCTATGTGAAGACCTCCAAGAGCTGAGCTTTATGCCATATCAAGGTGTGATTACAAGGCACACATATGTATTTTACAAGCAATATACTTTAATTTTCATGATTATTTGAGTTCATCTTTCCATGTTCTTGTGAAGTGTACTACTCACTGCCATTACTCTCAAATTTTTTCAGTCAGCTTGCAGAGATGTTTTCTCTGAGCTTGGTGCATCATTTTCAGTGATTTAACTTGTTAAAGTTAGCACTATAAGTCTACTATATGCTCACAATTTTTCATTTCATTTGGATGTTGCAATCTTCAGTTATGTTTAGTTGAAGTCAATAGTGTCTGTGCATTTTCACTTCTCTGTCAGGTACCCGACTTTTTCACTCATCTTGTCAGAGATGTTTCTCAGTGGTTACTTATCCAAATTCAGTGATGTAAAGCTTGTTGGATTCAGCTTACTGTCTAGTATAACCATACAAATTTTCATAATCAGTGGAGTTCTACATTTGGAGTTATGTTGATTTTTCTGCTCACTGGTCTCAAACTGTAGCAGCCCACGAAAATCGGGATGATGTCATCAGTTGTTAAAACTCATTCTCAGTGTGTGGTTCATTATTTTTGATGAGATTACTCTTGAAAGTTAGCTCTTTAAGTTACCTAGACTTCCCCAAGAGGAATTAAGCTAATTGCTGCTGTGCTCAGAGAATTATGTAAAACACTGGACAGGTGTATGAACCAAGAATAGCAAGTTTTCACCTCTGAGCTAACTCCAACTTATCTGTTTTGATCTATCTTTTTGAGAGTGATCTTCCAAGGTACATAGGGTGTCTAATACATCCATTGGAAAGCTAAAAGGGCCCACCATATACTCTTGGAGTTCAATTGGCTGGTGTAGATCAAGGATTTTGCAACACCTCTTCATCTTCAAGCACATACCTATCCATCTCTTCACAAGCACCTAATTGATTGGTCGTGATGTATTCGAGCTGAGTCTTATATGGAGCTTTTGGCTTTTCTACGTATGCAACACAAAAACTACCTATTGGTGTCTCCATACTATATGACATCTCTCAATCACTAGTTTTTTGAACTCAACACATCCATATAATCATTGAGTTGCTGAGCCCACAACCTAGCGGTATGGTTGACACTAGCCTTAGAAGACCTAGTGCTTTGTCTATCCTGGCCTAGATATCTATCTGATCTAAGGTTCATAAGCCTTATCAATTAACCCCGACTTCCCGAGTACAGTTATATTGCGATGTCCTTTTGTATCAATCACTTTTTCTTTTTATTTTACTTGGATTGTCACTTCTTGTCCACTAATTCACGTTGTGAGGGATACTTGAGTTTTTATCACACTTGAAGTTTTTGTCAACTAACTTATATTATTTTACCTTATGGTTTATTTTTTGCAATAGCTAGGTATGCACTTGATTAATTATGGTTTTTTGTACTTATGTCATGCTTATCATCACCCTAATTAGTTAATACCACTAGTCATGCTTAGCCTAGGCTAAGGATTGACCGAGGGGGTTAAGAATGCTTCTGACCTCAAGTTGCTTCTCCTTGTTTGCACTTGTATACCCAGGAACCACGTTCCCAAGCTTGCTTCATTTTTAACTTTATCTTTCTTTGCACACCCTTGAATGGCTCTTAATGGACATGTAAAAGTCCCATGTTTAGATCAAGCTTTAACTCTAATTTATTTGACAGACAATTTTGATTCATACATGTTTTTAAGACCCATTTTCCCCCTTGTATTGTTGAGAAATTCTCTAGAGCTCCCTTCGCTTCCTAATCCCTCTAGTGCTCCCTTGGATTTGAAACAAGCTTTTTGGTGAACTCTAGACCTCAAAAAATCGATTCTGCATGAAAAATTATGTCAATTCAGGCTCCTCAGGGTCAAGCATACAAATAGAACCTCTCAAGATATTTATGTACTTGTTTAAAGCATTTGCAATTGTGTAGGTAAAAGAGCTTGAAAAAATGCCAAAATTTGGCCCAAATTTTAAAAAATTACAACCTTAATTTTTTTAGCCAAAATTGTCTATCTATCAAGATAGATGATGTCTATCGCGATAGACTTATCTGTCGTCATAAACTGTGTCTGTTATGATAGATGGTCTTTATCATGGGTGGCTGTTTGTTGTGATAGATGGGTGTCTATCTTGATAGACTTGTTTGTCGTGATAGAGAGGTGTTTGTTGTGATGGATGCTATCTATCGTCTGTTGTGGCCTTCCTTCTATTGTGATAGATGGGTGTCTATCATTATAGATGATGTCTATTGTGGGTCCTATCTATTGTGATAGATGGTTTCTGTCATCTGTCATCTGTCATGGATTTTGGTCTATTGCAATAGACAAGTGTCTATCATGATAGATGGACATCTGTCGTGATAGATGAGTGTCTATCATGGAATCGGTCTACGGTTGATTTTGGTCTATCACGATAGATGGTGTCTATGGTGATAGAAAGGTGTCTGTCATCTATTGTTTGTCACGAATTTCGGTATGTTGCAATAGATGGGTGTCTATCGTGATAGATGGGTGTCTATCATGGAGTTGGTCTATCATGGATTTCGATCTGTTGTGATAAATAGGTGTCTATTGCGATAGATATGTGTCTGTCCCAATAGTCCGGTGTTCGTCGTCTATCACCTATCATGGATTTCGGTATGTCATGATAGATGGTGTGTATTGCAATACACAAGTGTCTATCGTGAAATCAGTCTATCGTGGATTTCAGACTATCATGATAGATGGGTGTCTATCACGATAGAAAAGTGTCTATCATGGAATCGTTTTGTTATGGATTTTGTTCTACCATGATAGACATGTGTCTATCGTGATAGACATGTGTTCACCATCTGTCATCTATCATCTATCACGGATTTGGTCTATCGTACATGCATAAGCTACTGGAGATGATGATACAGCTAAAATCTGGAAGAAATGTTCACAAACAACAAGAACATCAAATGCACAAAAGCTCTCTCCCACTCTCTCTCACAAATGGAATGAGGGGAACGAGATAGGGAAGGGAATATGACCAAAAAGCTAAAAATTCAGCGAAGAAGGAGATGGAGGTGGGAGATGATGAGGATGATGATGGTGATGAAAGAAGTAAGAAAAAATGAGAAGTAAAGAAATTACCTATGACTCCTTGACACCTTACCATTACACACTCATCCTTGAAGCTCGCTCCCCGACAACGGTGCAAAATTTGGTGTCACTCTAGCACAATGGTGAGCACCAATGTGAGGGGATCCACCTCATAATTGTCAATTTGTGGAGACATGAGGGTGGTATGATGACCATGAGCAAGTGAATTGCACAAGTGAGTGCATGAGAAGCACACTAGCATGCACACACATATACACACATGCACACACAAGGCAATAACAAAGAGAGGAACAATGGAAAGCTTTCAATTACAAAAGAAGTCTATTACAAAAGCTTCAATCTCTACCAAGCCAACCTAAAAAATGAGCTCTCTAGCTCATTTTATAGTTTTTCACTAGCTTTAGCCCTGTCCAGACCTAGTGTCTAGCCTAACTAAAAACTAGGTTCCATGGCTTATTTGAGGGCTCATATAGATGTTGGAGTTAGACGTCTGTGGAAGCACGCGAACATCACAAGGAAGAAGAAGAAGCTTGGAGCACAAACACACAATACTGAATGTATTACTAGAGAATGTACAAAGATAAGTAGCCCATTAGGACAATAGGCGTATATACAAGCCGAGGGAAAAAAACCTCCTAAAGAGGGAAAAAAGTGCCCCGACGGTCCTAGTGTGTTCACACACATCACTACCTAAATATATCAACAAATCCCCCCTGGGAGTGATGCGGTGAACAAGTAGCTGGCACTCATGTATAAGGAAGTGCCAAGCTACGTGGAAATCACTCCACAAAAGGAAGTAAGCCCAAAGCTTTGCGGAAAGCTTCAAACTTCTCCCTAGGCAGAGCCTTCGTGAAAAGGTCTGCAATGTTCTCCTGCGTAGGCACATATGCCACGCTGATCTCCCCAGCAGAGAACCTCTCCCTGACATAATGATAATGCACCTCAATGTGCTTAGTGCGAGCATGGAACACAAGGTTCCTCGCAACTGCCAATGCGCTCTGACTTTCAGTGAAGATGGTGGTGGCAGAAGTCTGACCAACACCCAAATCAGCCATAAGGCGTCTGAGCCACACACACTCAACTGTAGCTGTGAAAGCTGCCCTATACTCAGCCTCACAACTGGAAGTGGCCACAGTAGGATGCTTCTTGCTCAACCAAGATATACATGAGCTACCAAGCATGAAGCAAAAACCACTGGTGGACACACGAGTGTCATAGCAACCAGCCCAATCTGAGTCAGAGAAAGCATGCAAATCTAGCGGTAGTGATCCCCCTTGGGATAAAACAACCCAAGTAGCCGAGTACCACTCAAGTAGCGAAAGATGCGCTTAACCGCCTTCCAATGCGTGACTCCTGGGCAATGCATAAACCTGCTCATCTGTGAGACATCAAACTGAATATCTCGCCGTGTAATGCATAAGTAAATCAAGCATCCAACAGCCTGCTGATAGAAAACAGCATCAAATGCATCTCCAGCATCATGAAGACTAAATCGTAAACCTGTCTCCATAGGAGTGGCAATAGGCTTACAGTCTTCAAGGCCAAATCGTTGCAATAATGTGTCAATATATTTTGTTTGACACAAAGCCATTCCACCATCAACTTGCATAAACTGAATGCCCAAATAGTGATGCAAATGCCCCAAATCAGACATCTCAAATGAGGCATGCAAATCAGCCTTGAAATCAGCAATATGCTTCTCAATAGGTCCAATGAGCAGCACGTCGTCAACATAGACAACAATGATCAGAAGCACATCATTAGCACGCTTAACATATAAGGTGCTTTCAGTTGGACTATTCTCAAAACCATGTGCAACCAGATAGGCATGTATCTTCTCATACCAAGCACGTGGTACTTGCTTTAAACCATATAATGCCTTCTTTAACCTGCACACCTGGTTTTCATGCCTTTTCTGCACAAAGCCACGGGGCTGAAAAACATACACTTCTTCATGCAAGTCACCATTCAGAAATGCTGTTTTAATGTCCAACTAATGTACATTCCAACCATGATGGGCTGCAAGTGCACAAATGCTCCGAACAGTAGTCATACGGCATGTAGGTGCAAAGGTCTCATCAAAATCAATGCCTCTTTACTGCGCATAACCCTTTGCAACAAGCCTAGCCTTATACCTGTCAACTGTACCATCAAGTTTACGCTTCAGCTTGTATACCCACTTAGTGCCAATGGCCTTCTTGCCACGAGGCAAGTCACATAAAGACCATGTACCATTCTTCATTATAGCATCATATTCAGATTGCATAGCAGCCATTCAAAAATTCTGTGCTTCATCAAAAGAAACAGGCTCATTCTCATCACAGAGACTAGACGCAGCCATAGCATAGCAATCTGATGCAAAGGAGGCACTATGAGAGCCTGAACGAGTACGATATGACAAAGGTGTATCTAATTTGCTGTCACGCAAAGTCTGCACCAGCCATTTTGGAATAGTTTTTGCCTGCTCAATATCAGCTTTCTCATCAACAAGTGCATCATGTAAATCTGCATCAGAAATGGAATGATCTGCATCATCATATGAAACCTAGAAAGGCTGAGAAGTTGCCTCATTAGGACCAGAACTAGACTTTTCACCTGTAAAAAGAGGCATCAAAGTATCATACATGCTTTGGAGCTAACAGATGTCTCCTTAGTACATGAAAGCAATGGCTGAATAACATCTTCCACAAAAACAACATCACGGATAACGAGAATGCGTTTAGTCTGTGGATGATATAGACGATAGCCTTTACTTTGAGAACTGTACCCAACAAAAATACATTTTACTATTTTATCATCCAATTTTCTACGATTTTGTTCAGGCACTAATGCGTATGCCAAACAACCAAAAACACGTAGATGAGCAACAAATGGCTTGCGATCATGCCAAGCCTCATATGGAGTGATAGACTGCAGTGCTTTAGTGGGACACCTGTTCAGTACATATGCTGCACACATGACAGCCTCAAGCCAGAAACTATGAGGTAAAGCCTGACTCTTGACCATACACCTCGCCATCTCCATGAGAGACCTGTTCTTCCGTTCAGCAACTCCATTCTGTTGAGGTGTGTATACGGCACTATACACTGGTGTTTTATCCCACGTTCAGCCAGAAATGTATTAAAATCAGAAGACATATATTCCCCCCCTCGATCAGAACGGAGGGTGCCCATTTTACATGCTGACAGATTTTCAGCCAAAACCAAAAACTGTTTAAAGTACATGAACACTTCGGACTTTGCTTTGAGTGGATATACCCATGCATGCCTGGAAAAATCCTCAATGAAAGTCACGAAGTAAAGGTAATTTCCAAAAGAGGGTGCCTGCATAGGACCACACACATCACTATGTACAAGCTGCAATTTCTGTGTAGCCTAAACTGAACCATCTTTTGGAAAGGAGGAACGCTGCATTTTGCCCAAAATACAGCCTTCACAAACATGTTTTCCAGGTGCCTCAAGTTTGCGCAAAGAGGACACCATTTCAGATTTTTGCACGCATAGCAAACTAGCAAAATTTAGATGACCAAAACGTGCATGCCAAAGCTTTGCATATGACATAGCCTGAGAATCATTTACTGCACATGCCAAATCATTTACAGATCTTTTATAGTCTATGAGCTTATACAACCCACGACATAAAATGCCAGAAGCAATAACCACATCGCCATTTGATAGATCATGAACTGTACATCTGTCATCAACAAATTTCACAACCAAGACAATCTTGGCTAATGCAAAAACTGATAACAAATTCTTCTTGATCCCTGGCACAAATAAAACATCTGAGAAAGTGAAAGAAATACCATCAGCAGTAGTCAAAATGATCTTACCAACTCCCATAACAGGATAAGAGGAGTTGTTGGCGCATGCAACAGTATTCCCTGTAGGGGCAGGCTCGAGTGAAGAGAAGAAACTGCGCTGCGAGGTAATATGTTTGGTTGCCCCACTGTCAAAATACCAAACATCTGAGTCTACTGCAGACATGCACTGCTCATGAGAAGATGGGTCAAAACTGCAGACAGTAGTAAACGCCCATTCTTCTTCCTGCACAAGATTTGCAGACTCTGTTTTTGGTGTAGAGGCCTCTGCAACAACCATTCCAGCCTCTTTCTTCTTTGCCTCTTTAGTAGTCAGTTTTGGACAGTTCTTTATGATATGATCATTACCTTTACAATACTTACAAAACAATTTCTGCTTTTCTGATTTCTTCTCATCTTTATCTTCCTTCTTCGAATATGCAGAATTAGCAGATTTTTGCTTACTAGTTGAAGAGCTCCATTTTCCTTTGCCCTTCTGACTAGCTAGGAAAGCTTGATCTGCAACTTGCATAATGGACCTGTTCTGCCTGGACTGATCTTCCTGCAACAGAACAGAGACTAACTCCTCAAATGATAAGGCATTCGGATTGCCTTTCATCATCAAACGAAGAGTAGAAGCAAAACTTTGATATGAATTAGGAAGACCATTCAGAACGGTCTACACAAGTGAGCTATCTGGTATAACCTCATCAGCAAAAATCAATTGTTCCTTCAGGTCTTTGATCTTCGTTAGGAAACTGTCCATAGAATCACCCTCATTCATGTGCTCACTCTCCAACTGTTTTCGGAGGTAAGCAACACGAGCCTCATTCCCAGCTTGGTACAATGTGGTAAGTGTATCCCAAGCATCCTTAGATGTTCTGCAAGAGCGAATATGAGGAATAATGGCACGTTTGACAGACAAAGCTATCAATGCATGTGCCTGGGCATCTCTGCCATCCCAATGAATCTGCTGTGCAGAAGGTGCAACAGAAACAACAGCACGAACAAGAGTCTACGGAATATCATCTTCGACATCATCTTCATCAGCTCCAGCACCTGTATTTGTAGTGCCTGTTGTTACAGGTGTAACATGACGTCTTTCAACACCCTGCACAATGTTCCACAATCCTTTTGCAACCAATACATGTCGCATCATATAAGCCCATAATGGGTAGTTGGTACCATCTAACTTATCCTCAACAACCAACATACAGAATACATCACTGCTTTCAGCCATGGCCGGTGACTAAAATACCTTGATGCAGAAAATTGACTGTATCTTAAAAAGTTGAACAGAACTGCCCAGACGAGTTCTGCTAGACTTGTAGCAAACTTCGAGACGCTTATACTGGCAAACAAAAATTGGTATATATCTTTGGCACAAAAAGACAAAATAGCTTGCACAAGCACTACGATAGTGCGTTCGGAGGTCGAAACGAGCTCAGATCGCAATTTCGGCACCACACAGCAAAGCTGTTTTGATATCAAAAACACGCTGAGTATGCTCACCAAAATTCGTGCGATTCTGAGATTGGAAACGGAGGAGTGTCGACGGCACCCTAGATGAAGCGACGACCTGCTCTGATACCAATTGTTGGAGTTAGACGTCTGCGGAAGCACACGAACAGCACAAGGAAGAAGAAGAAGCTTGGAGCACAAACACACAATACTGAATGTATTACTAGAGAATGTACAAAGATAAGTAGCCCATTAGGGCAATAGGCGTATATACAAGCTGAGGGAAAAAAACCTCCTAAAGAGGGAAAAAAGTGCCCCGGCGGTCCTAGTGTGTTCACACACATCACTACCTAAATATATCAACAATAGAGTCTAAAATTCATGAAAATTGGTAGGTATATACTTCTAATAAACATCAATCTTGAGGAATCCTTGGATTGAATAAAGTGGAGTTTCAACTATAAAAAATAATATTTGCAATCTTGGTGTAGTGATAAAAATCACTCTTTTTTGAAAATAATTTATGACAATTTGATTAGGCCTATTCTTTGCCTTATCTTCATAATGGCTATGTCTTCTTGATCCTTCTAACCCCTTTCTTTGGCCCTCTTGTCCTTTGAAACTTCTAACAAATATCTTCATGGACATTTTTGCTACTACATCGGGCATATTCTTTAGATGTGGGGACTAATGAAGGATTATGGAAATCATGTAAGCCATGATAGATGGTATCGAGGGTGGAGCAAAATAAGGATGGTTAAGCTATTCTAAACACCCTAGATTATTCCTAACCTTGATTGAAAAATCCAGACATGATCTTCTTCTTGGTATGGGGCCATAGCATGGGTTGTAGATAATGTGCATGGGGGCAGTGGACCATGTTCACATCATTTCACGATAGGCCCATAATAAATTGCAGCACCAATGGGATTGAAAGATATTTCCTCTTTGTGCTTGTTCTAGAATGCCATCAAGTTGGAATTGTGTTGCAAATGTGGGATTCTTGCGATGACACGATTGATTTTGGCATTATAATCGGCTAAAGGCATGAAATATGGCATTGTAATGCTGAAGTGGTGGTTAGGATCAATGACAAAGATTTTGGAAGTATTTCGATCGTAGCACCATATCTTTTATATCTGCCATGGACTGAATTTGGATCGCCACTCTGTCTTCATGCATTTGGCCATTTTTTTCCACTTGCTTTAACCACTCTGGTTTGGGGGCCTCATAATTCTCTTGTCCTTCTTCGATGATTAATCCGCTTGGCATAGGTTGTGGTTCATAGGTGTCTTCAAAGGTTTCTTTGATTGGAGTTTTGACTATCTCTTGAGGTTCTGGCACTTCTTGTGGTGAAGGTGGTCTCTCATACTGAAGTAATCTCACCTGCAACTCTTCTATCTGTCTCAGCAATTTTACTAATTTAAGTGGTTATGTCGTAAGTGCAATTGGTTTGGGTGTTGAAGCAAGGACTACAGTCTATTGTTTTCATAATTGATCTATCTCTTTGGATAATTTGTTGTAAGATTCCATGAGAATGGCATGTACTTCTAATATGGTGTGGATGTTCTTGGATGGTATTGCGTGGAACCGAGATGGACTAATATGTGCACCAAGGGTGGTTTCAAAAACTTCCTCCAACTTTTCTTGATTCTGCTATTGTATGCACTTATTCTCTTCACGTGCAATTGCCATGTGTCGGCATAGGAGGGACTCATTTTGTTCCATTTGTATTTGCAAGTAGCTTTCAACTACCTTCACAACTTCTTGATCGACATTCTAAAGCTTGGACTCAAGCTCATTGTGGGACTGTTGCAAGGCATGGTACTGATCTTGTAATGCCTTGTTGCTTGCCTCTAATTGTGCCACTCTTTCTTGTAATTGAATAGATTCAACATTGATCGTTGCATTGCATGATGATAGTTTCTAATATTTGTGTCTAAGTTGGTTTGCACAATTAATGATTGTATTGAGAATTGTATCTCCATTCATGGATGCTATATGTATAGGGGGAATGTAGGGGGAAGGGAATGGGGATGGGAAGTGTGGATGTTGTGCACGATGATGTTGTGGGTGGTGAGATGTCCATAGGGTAGGACGTAGAAGTGCATGAGGGTTCTATCATAAATACCAGGATGGTAGGTGTAGTGCTTGTGTGTTAGTGAAGAGTTTAGATATTAAAAATTGTTCTAGACCTCGTGAAGAGATAACCCGCCAAGAAGTAGATTGGGCGAGCGACAAGAACGAAGCTTTAAGAAAGGAAGCCCAAGGTGATAGTGTAGTTAGAGGTGGTTGAGGTTTAAACAAGGATGAAATTGTGGATGAGCAGGTCATTGGGGAAAAAGTTGGTCGCATTGATTACAAGGCAAGATAGTCCATCATGGTGGAGGAATGGGCAGAGTGACCCATTACAAGGTTCTCGACTAGGTGACCTAATGCGGGTTTGAATGAGGAGGAGGAGGCATGGTACAAGGGGTTGGTGATTGAAGAGAAGAGTTGTGAATGGGAGACAGGGGCATGGGTACTATTACCAAACTATATCAGTGGGTGTAGAGTCAAGCTCTATCAAGAGCCTTTGATAGAAGAGATGTTAAGCAACCTCAACATGGCTATGAAACATAAATAAAAGGAGAGAAGGATACAAGAAGAAGCACAAGTAGAAGCCTTAGAGCTCATTAGATGGATAAAGTTGAGAAGACAAGGCATAGATCAACCTAGGAATGATAATTATCATTGTTACTTTCATTGATGACCGTACATGCAAAGTATGGGTATATTTCATGAACGAGAAGAGTAAGGTGTTCACTCACTTCTAGAATTTTAAAGCTATGGTGGAAAAGCAGATAGGGAAGTACGTTCAGACATTAAGATCTGATGGAGGAGGTGAATACATGTCAAATGAGTTCAATAGTTTCCTAAAAAGTCATGGAATTCGGCATCAGTTTTCATGCAGGTACACACCACAACAGAATGGCTTTGCTGAATGCAAAAATAGACATATTATAGAAATAGCAAGAGCCTTGATGGCTGAGAAGAATATGCCTCATTGTTATTGGGCATACTGCTGTATACATCATGAATAGAACTCTGACTACTGCTGTACATCAAGTTACACCTGAAGAGGAGTTTACAGGTAAAAAGCCAAACTTATCACATCTGAAAGTTTTTTGCTGTATTGCATATGTACATGTCCCATATGAATTGAGGATGAATCTTGATCCAAAAGCAAAAAACTATGTCTTCATTGGATACTCCCTTGAGCAAAAGGGATATAAATGTTATAACCCACTCACACGATAGGTAAAGATGAGCAGAGATGTGGTATTTGATGAAATGTCAAGCTTCTATGTAGATGCCAAAGAAGGATTGAATCTTGAACCAAATGACAAAGAAAATGCTGAAAAATCAAGTGTAGAATCTCAAGTTTTGAGTGGACCAGATGCATCACCAAGCAATAGTTCCAACTAAAATCCATGGAGTGGAAGATTGCATGGAAATAGTTGGGATAAATGGATGGACACTTCAAGAAATGAGTAGGTACAACCAAATCGTGCTTAGTACCAGCCCTTTATGACTTCACAATTGATGTGTGGGTCCTCTTAGTGTTCCAAAGACACCATAAAAGTGCCTATGTACTTTGGAAATGATGTATGAAAAAATTGAATCAAAACAGACTACTTCCAAATAGAAGGATTCAAGAAAACCTTCTATTTTTTATCATACACCTGCTGCTTGTAATGCTCAGTGCTACCACTACAATAGGAATTGGAAAAATTCCTTTTAGAGGTATTTGATTAGCTTAGTAAGATAATGATTCCAAGTGAAATCACTTGAAACGATCCACTATATATAGAGCAATCAATTTAGCAAATAAATCATCTTTGAATTTAGTCACATACTCTGAGATAGCTTGCTTAGGTTTCTTTCTTTGAGTGGTAAACTCAATCCACAATTGATTCTTCCTGGCCCTTGTGTTGGAAGAGAAATAAGAAGACAATGTCTCCCAAGTCTCTTGGGATGTCTTACAGTTCCTAATGTGTGTAAGAAGAAAATCAGAGATTGAATTAAGTAAGTAGGACCTTGCTAATGCATCATTGACACACCATGTGTTGAGTCTTTCATGCTCCTCTCTTGTAGGTTGTCCTTTGCTTCTGAATATGGGCATCTCCTCATCTCCTGAGATGTATCCATAGAGGCTCCTTCCTTGTAAGTATGTCTTCATCCTTAAAGACCATGCTTGATAGTTTTTCCTGTCCAATTTATCAATGAAAGAAGGAAAACCATCTCCCATTTTACCTTAACTTGGCTCTGATACCACTATTGGGATGGATGGATGGACACTTCAAGAAATGAGTAGGTACAACCAAATCCTGCTTAGTACTAGCCCTTTGTGACTTTAGAGTTGATGTGTGGGCCCTCTTAGTGTTCCAAAGACACCATAAAAGTTCCTATGTACTTTGGAAATGATGTATGAAAAAATAGAATCAAAAGAGACTACTTCCAAATAGAAAACCTTCTATTTTTTATCATACGCTTGTTGCTTGTAATGCTCAGTGCTACCAGTACAGTAGGAATTGGAAAAATTTCTTCTAAAGGTATTCAATTAGCTTAGTAAGCTAATGATTCCAAGTGAAATCACTTGAAATGATCCATTATACACAGAGCAATCAATTTAGCAAATAAATCATTACCCCCAATTTTTTAGGACCTTTGTAGAGTTTGACTAGTGAGTGCTTCGATGCACTTTTCTCCAAATTGGCTGAATGGATTTGCCTCAAAGTTTATTAGCATGTAAATAACTTTAAGCGAGATGAACAATGTAGATGTATTGTATTAATGGACAATGTTGTACAAGATCATAGGCTTGGTAATCATAGACTTATGATGGATAGTAGTGAAGGCTACAATGTAGGCCTTACACACATACAGAATGGCAATGGAGAGCTCGGATGATGAAGCTTCTAACCATGACGTTTTCAAGTGACTTTATTTGAAATTGAATTCGACTTTTGGCTCTCTCTAAAAGTGATCCTTCATTCTAGGAGATATTCCCTCAATGAAGTAGTTACTTCTTAACTAACAGATCCACGAGTTTTTGGTAGGTGATTACAAAGATTCTCAAGTCAATAAGAATTGACTTTTACAAAAGGTAAAGATAAAATTCTTCCTAGCAATGGTTTCTATGGAACATCATATCTTTATGAACCTCAAGCCAAACATGTAGGCTTAGACTTTGCACCAACAGAAATTTGAGTCCAACAAATTCATCAAATACATCCAAGAAAGGTAAAGAAAAGCTTTCTTTAGGTCATAAAACATGTGCAGGTTTTGAAGACGTTGATGGACATTCAAGCGGTTTATAAAAGAGTCTTGATGAGGAACTTGGACTGCCCTCGATGAAGACTCCAGGAGTAAGAAGGGCCCATGCAGATGATACAAGGAGAAGTGACTCAGAACCAAGAAGATCTGGGAGGATGCGGAATTCAGTGCAACGATTGACGTATGATAGTTATATGGCTCGTCATTGTGCCTACATGACAAAGGTAATACAAGATGTGGAACGTTCTTGCTTTGAAGATGCAATTGGAATTGCAGATTGGGAAAAAGCTATGGATGCGGAGATGGCTGCACTTTATGGAAATGATACATGGAAGCTGGTTCCATTGCCGCAAGGAAAGAAACCCATAGGCTACAAATGGGTTTACAAGGTAAAGAATAATGCTAATGGTAGCATAAGCAGGTATAAAGTACGATTGGTAGCTAAAGGATATGCACAGACATATGGCATTGATTATGAGGAAACATTCAGCCCTGTAGCTAAATGTCTACTGTCAAAACACTTGTTGCATTAGCTACAACAAAAGGATGGACCTTGCATCAGATGGATGTGAAGAATGCTTTCATACATGGTGAGTTACAGGAAGAAGTATATATGGACCAACCACAAGGATATGAAGATTCAAAGCATCCAGAATATGTTCGCAGGTTGCAAAAGGCTTTGTATGGGTTGAAGCAAGCCCCTCGTGCATGGCATGCAAGGATTACTGATTTGTAACTTAAGTAGCATTGGGTTTTCTATGTGTGATGCAGATCACTCACTATATGCAAGGAAGGCTAATGATGGCATCACTATTGTGGATACTTATGTTGATGACCTAATTGTAGGTGGTGATAATGAAGGAAGCATCAAAGAGGTAAAACAACTTCTTATGCAAGAATTTGACATGAAAGATCTTGGTGTGCTGTGCCATTTCTTGGGCATTGAGTTTATACATATAGAAACAGGTATATGGATGTCGCAAAGGAAATATGCCTTGAATATGCTGCAAAGTATGGTATGGCTGATTGTAAGCCAATTTCTATGCCAGTAGATCAGAATTTGAAGTTGGATACTACATCAGGTGAAGCATTGGAAAATGCTACTATGTACAGAAAAATTGTGGGAAGTCTTATATATCTCACAATTACAAGGCCTGATCTAAGCTATACTATTGGACTTGAAAGTCAATTTATGCAGGTTCCCAAGAAGCCACATTTGGATGCTCTGAGGCGCACTCTACGTTATGTGAGTGCTACTTTGGATTCTGCATTATTTTATGAGGCTGGTGTAGATTTGTAGGTTTATGGATACAACGATGCAGATTGGGCTTGTAGCATTTCAGATAGAAGATCTACTAGTGGGTTTCTATTCTCACTTGGGAGTGAAGCTGTTACATGGAGCAGTAAGAAGCAACCCACTATTGCTTTGTCAAGTATAGAGGCTGAGTATAGAGGTGTTGCAATGGCAGCATGTGAGGCATCATGGCTAGAAATGCTACTTGCAGAGTTAGGTGTGGATGTGGGAAATCCTATCACTATTTACTGTGATAATCTTAGCAGCATACACTTAGCACGGAATCCTATTTTCCATGATAGAACAAAGCATATCGAGGTACGTTATCACTTCATCAGAGAGAAGGTATTATCAGGTGATATTGATCTTGTTTATGTGAGAACAGATGAGCAGGTTGCTGATATTTTCACCAAAGCACTTGGAGCTGAGAAGTTGAATAAGTTTCGGAAGATGCTTGGATTACGAGATTGGCATTGAGCTTGAGGGGGAGCGTTGAGATATCAAGCTCAACATGTGATGATCCAGGATGACACGTACTAGTTTTTCGTTTCTCTGACATGTATACTGGTCACGCCGGTATATGTCAGGGATACTTCATTGAGATTTGTTAGATTTATCTACCGAGAGTGATGGCACATTTGTTCCTTGCCAGCTCATGCATTCGCAAACATTGGTTTTTTCCTTATGTACTGATCTTTATATATTGCACTTGTTGTATCCTTGTTGTATCCTTGTTTTAGGTCATTTCTTGTACATTCCTTTTTATCTAATAGAAGAAAAAGAAGATCATTCATCCTTGCCTCAATCTGTGTGTGTGCTTCTCCTTGAGAGTGAGAGTGTGTGTGTGAGCTCTCTTCCTTATCTCCTTCCTCATGACACTTAATCGCCCGCCAATGCTTGACACGTGGGAAATGCATAAAACTGCTCATTTGTGAGATAGCAAACTGAATATCTAGCTGAGTAATGCATAAGTAAATCAAGCATCCAACAACATGCTGATAGAGAACAACATCCAATGCATCTCCAACATCATGAAGCTCAATCCTAAACCTTTCTCCATAGGAGTGGCAATAGGCTTAGAGTCTTCAAGGCAAAAACACTACAATAGTGTGTCAATATATTTTGTTTGATACAAAGCCATTCCACCATCAACTTGCATAAATTGAATGCCCAAATAGTGATGCAAATGCCCAAATGAGGCATGCAAATCAGCCTTAAAAGAAAATATGCATGTCATGAAGACCAGTGAGCAGCATGCCATCAACATACACCACAATGATCAGAAGCACATCATTAGCATGCTTAACATATAAAGTGCTTTCAGTTGGACTGTTCTCAAAACCATGTGCAATCAGATAGGAATGTATCTTTTCATACCAAGCACGTGGTGCTTGCTTTAAACCATATAATGCCTTCTTTAACCTGCACACCTGGTTTTCATGCCCTTTCTACACAAAGCCATGGGAGTGAAAAACATACACTTCTTCAAGTCATCATTCAGAAATGTTGTTTTAATGTCCAACTGATGTACATTACAACCATGATGAGCTGCAAATGCACAGATGCTATGAGCAGTAGTCATTCGACAAGTAGGAGCAAAGGTTTCATCAAAATCAATACCTCTTTCTTGTGCATAACCCTTTGCAACAAGCCTAGCCTTATACCTGTCAATTGTTCCATCAGGTTTACGCTTCAGCTTGTATACCCACTTAGTGCCAATGGCCTTGTTGCTAGGAGGCAAGTCACATAAAGACCAGGTACCATGTTTCATGATAGCATCATATTTTGGAGCCATCCAATGTTCAGAATTTTATGCTTCATCAAACAAAATAGGTTCAGTCTCATCACAGAGATTGGAGGCAGCCATAGCATAGAAATCTGATGCAAAAGAGGAATTATGAGGGCTTGAATGAGTACAATATGATAGAGGTGCATCTAATTTGTTTTCACACAAAGTCTACACCATCCATTTTGGCATAGTTTTTGCCTGCTCAATATCAGCATCATGTAAATCTGCATAAAAAATGAAATGATCTGCATCATCACATGAAACTTGCAAAGGCTAAGAAGTTTCTTGATTAGGACAAGCACTAGAATGTCCACCTATAAAAAGAGGCAGCAAAGTATCATACATGTCTTTGGAGCTACCAGATTTCTCCTTAGTACATGAAAGTAAGGGCTGAATAGCATCTTCCAGAAAAACAACATCACGGCTAACTAGAATGCATTTAGTCAATGGATGATATAGATGATAGCCTTTGCTTTCAGAACTCTACCCAACAAAAATACATTTTATTGCTTTATCATCCAATTTTCTGCGATGTTGTTCAGGCACTAATGCATATGCCAAACAACCAAAAACATGTAGATGAGCAACAGATGGCTTGCGACCATGCCAAGCCTCATATGTAGTGATACACTACAGTGCTCTAGTGGGACACGTGTTAAGTACATATGTTGCACACATGACAACCTCAGACGAGAAACTATGTGGTAAAGCCTGACGCTTGATTATGCATACACCTCGCCATCTCCATGAGTGACATGTTCTTCCAATAAGCAACTCCATTCTATTGAGGTGTATATGGCACTGTACACTAATGTTTTATCCCAGGTTAAGCCAGAAATGCATTAAAGTCAGAAGACATATATTCCTCCCCTCGATTAGAATGGGGGGTGCCCATTTTACATGCTCACAGATTTTTAGCCAAAACCAGAAACTGTTTGAAGCACATAGACAATTCAGAATTTGCCTTCAATGGATATACCCATGCATGTGTGGAAAAATCATCGATGAAAGTCACGAAGTAAAGATAGTTCCCAAAAGAAGGTGCCTGCATAGGACCACAGACATCACTTGTACAAGGTGCAATTTCGGAGTAGCCCAAACTGAACCATCTTTTGGAAAGGAGGAATGCTACATTTTGCCCAAAATACAACCTTTGCAAACATGTTTTTCGGGCATAGTAAACTAGCAAAATTTAGATGAACAAAGTGTGCATGTGAAAGCTTTGCATCTGACATAGCCTGAAAATCATGTACTGCACATGCCGAATCATTTACAGATCTTTCATAGTCTATGAGCTTATACAACCCATGACATAAAATGCCTGAAGCAATAATGATATCACCATTTGACAGATCATGAATTGTACCATCTGTCATCAACAAATTTCACAACCAAGCCAATCTTGGCTAATGTAGAAACTGATACCATATTTTTCTTGATCCCTGGCACAAACAAAGCATCTGACAAAGTGAAGAACTACCATCAGTAGTAGTCAAAATGATCTTACCAACTCCCATAACAAGATAAGAGGAGTTGTTGGTGCATGTAATAGTATTCCTTATAGGAGCATGGTCGAGTGAAGAGAAGAAACTGTGCTGCGAGGTAATATGTTTGGTCACCCCATTATCAAAGTACCAAACATCTAAGTCTATTGTAGACATGCATTGCTCATGAGAAGATGGGTCACAATTGCAAACAATGGTAAATGCCCATTCTTCATCCTACACAATATTAGCAAAATCTATTTTCGGTGTAGAGGCCTATGCAATAACCATTCTCGCCTCTTTCTTCTTTGCCTCTGTAGTAGCCAGTTTTGGATAGCTCTTAATGACATGATCATTTGCTTTAGAGTATTTGCAAAACTATTTCTGCTTTTATGATTTCTTCTCGTCTTTGTCTTCCTTCTTTGAATGTGCAACATTTGTAGATTTCTGCTTACTAGTAGAAGAGCTCCATTTTCCTTTTCCCTTCTGACTGGCCAGGCAATCTTGATATGCAACATGCATAATAGAGCTGTTCTGCCTAGGCTGGTCTTCTTGCAACAAAATAGAAACTAACTCGTCAAATGTTAAGGCATTTGGATTGCCTTTCATCATCAAACGAAGAGTAGAAGCAAAACTCTGACATGACTCAGGAAGACCATTTAGAATAGTCTGCACAAGTGAACTTTTAGGAAGGACTTCATCTGCAGAAATCAAGTGTTCCTTCAAATCCTTGATCTTTGTCAAAAAATTGTCCATAGAATCATCTTCATTCATGTACCCACTCTCCAATTGTTTTCGGAGGTAAGCAAAACGAGCCTCATTCCTAGCTTGGTACAATGTGCTAAGTGTATCCTAAGCATCCTTAGTTGTTCAACAAGAGCGAATGTGAGGAATAATGACATGTTTGACAGACAAAGATATCAATGCATGTGCTTGAGCATCTCTACCATGCCAACAAATTTTTTCTACAATAGGTGCAATAGAAACAACAACACGAACAAGAATCTGTAGAATATCACCATCTTTGATACCATCTGCATCAGCTTCAGTACCTATATTTGTAGTACCTGTCATTCGTAGGTGTAATAGGACGTTTGCACAATATTTCATAGTCCTTTTACGACCAATACATGATGCATCATATAAGCCCACAATGGGTAATTCGTACCATCCAACTTATCCTCAACAGCCAACATACAAAATACATCACTACTTTCAACCATGGCCATTGACTAAAATACCCGGATGCAAAAAAATGATTGTATCCAAAAAAGTTGAACATAACTACCCTGACAAGTTCTACTAAACCTGTAGCAGACTTTGAGACACTTATATTGGCGAACCGAAATTGGTATATACCTATGGCACAAAAGGGTAAAATAGCCTACACAAGCACTGTGATGGTGCGTTCAGAGGCCAAAACGAGCTCAGATAACGATTCGGCACACAGAGCAAAGCCGTTTTGATATTTGAAACACCATGACTATGCTGACCAAATTTCATGCAATTCTAAAACTGCAACCGGAGAGGTGTCGACGATGCCCTAGATGAAGCAGGGACCTGCTTTGATACCAATCGTTGGAGTTAGACGTCTGTGGAAGCACGTGAACAACACAAGGAAGAAGAAGAAGCTTGGAGCACAACACACAATAGTGAATGTATTACCACTAGAATGTACAAAGATAAGTAGCCCATTAGGGAAATGGGTGTATATACAAGCCGGGGGAAAAACACCTCCTAAAGAGGGAAAAAAGTGCCCCGATGGTCCTAGAGTGTTCACAGACATCTCTACCTAAATATATCAAGAGGATCCAGGGCCAATGGCTCTCCCTTTTTTTCCAAAAACCAAGACAAAAATAGCAATTCAACCGAAGTAGCAAGCCAATCACTATGAGAAGTCAGTATATCCAATGAATAGATAGAACTCAGAAAGTACTTACTTTGAGGTCGTGACTGGACAAGACTAGAACAAAGATACTAGACTAAACAAGACTAGAACAAAGGACAAGACTGTTGCGAACATTTGTTTTATGTAGGGTACAAGTTTCAAATTATGCAAATACCTTTGGGAAGTCTTCAAATACTTTAAGAAGGCTCATATTATTCATAAAATATAGCCAAAATACCACGTGAGTTCTAGAACATGGTGAGTCAAATTAGTGAGTCACAAGGAGCTACAGTGGTGTCCTAGTGGAAGGTCGATGTGGCTAGTTCTCAAAGTCCATCAATACTTTGCTTATTTGAGCACTTGAGTCATGTAATATCTCCACCCAAGTGTCTATCACGAATTTATATGTATTACAAAGGTTTTAGATTAGTTCCCCATGCTATAAAAAGAGGAGAGAAGTTGTGATCTTGTGGGATGTCCAAGAGAGTCATATGTGTATCTCTACGCTATTGTAGTTTTGTATGCAGAGATTGCAGAGCTTGTATCTCCCTCATTATATATCCAAATTACATGTTTTATAGCTCATTTGAAAGCTCTTACTGTCTACTTTCATACTGTAAATTTTCATAATCATTGGATTTGTGAGCTGAGAGCAGTACTCTCTGCAAGTAGTGTGTGTTCTCGGGTTTCACCCCTGCTGAAGGTCTCCATTAAACCTCAAACTTGCAGAGGTCATATCTCCTTGTGTATTTATCCAAATTGAGCGTTCTTTGGCTCATTGGAAAGCTCTTGGTATCTAGTATATGTGGTTAAAACAGTTTTAAAAAATTCAAAGCCAATAGAGAACAGTAAGCACTACAAGCATGATTGGTTTTCTGTGATGGAGTTTGCGAGAAGGTCAACTTGTTCGTAGGGGGTTCCACTTACTTCCAGCTATATTTTGGAGGTCAATAAACTCCAACAAAGACTAGAACTGGAATTAGAACTTGGAAAGTACTTACTTGGAGATCGCGACTCCTTAAGCTCCCAAGTCTAACATTGGCAATACTGAAAATGTATGTGGCCAACCCCTCCTTATATAAGTTTTGAAGGGTGGTTACAAATTGTTGATATCATTGATGATGTCATCATCTTAAAACAAGAGCTTTAAGTGTCAGAATTAGGTAAATAAACAATTGATCTTGGGGTTTTGGCACATTTTGAATGCGATGGAAGCATTCATTTCTCAAATTTCAGAACCAAACATGAGAGATAGAAACTCGCATGGAATCTAAGGTTGAGGATGGTTTCCTTGTCCATGACATCACCTCCTCCTCAAGCGACAAGTTCCACGAGGAGCAACCATGTTCTATAGCTTAGGTTTCATTGGATTCTTCCTATGGAATTCATGAACCTTGATTATTGCTCTAAGAAGATTTTTTATAAGTTCCCAAGTACGATCACTTACATCATACCCTTTGTTGCTCTAGCACAATGGTACACACCACGTTAAGAAGCTCCACCTCCTTAATGTCAATCTGCGGAAGAGATAGGAGTGATATGAAGATCGTGAACGCGAGATGTAGTGAGAGTGAGAAGCATGGAGATGCGCACACACATACACACACACATGTAAGAGACAAGCAAGACACAATGGAAGATAGGAAAATAGACTCTATTGCTAAAAATCTCTATTAAAAGCTCAAAATATCTCAAAGCTCACACTAACCAACCTCAAAAATGAGCTCTCTAGCTCTTTTTATAGTTTTTAGACTAGTTTTGACCGATTTCACATCTAGTGTTCAGCATGGTTAAAAAATAGGTTCTAGGCACTATTTGAAGGTCTAAACGAGATCTAAAAATAGCCAAAATTGGTAGGCTCGTTCTACCTAAGCTCCTCAAGCTTAAGACTCCTCGGCTTGCACAAAATGGAGCTACTAACTACAAAAGTGGTTGTTCTATGTTACATATGATACAAGAGTGATGATAATCACTATTGAGGGTTTTGAATAAGTAATAAAAAACATACTTCTTTGAAAAAATAATCCGCTTGGCTCCCCACTACTTCGTTGTAATCCACCTTCACATACTTCCTCATTGTTTGTGCCTTTGGCTACTGCCAACACCCCCCTCCCTTTCGCGTCTGTCGTCCTCGATGGAACCTTATTGCATGGTCTGTCGGATATAGTTTTGTAGGAGGTCATGAGCGAGGGTGTGCTCTGCAATGTGAATACCTCTTGCAAGATCAGCTTCAATTTTTTCCCAATCTATGGGTTGAGGTTCACCTAGCAGCAGAAGTCAGTAGTGTGTGGAGTACACTAGTTGTTCATTGGCAAATAATTGAAGTAGGTATGTGGGCTTGCTGATGAAAACCTCGGAGTGGTACTCCCAAAATCAGGTAGTGAACATCTCTTCAAATGTCGTTTTATAGCATGCCAGTAAATACTTGTTTCGATAGTGCCAGGCATAGCACACATGAAGTGATGGCTTCATGCTCATATCATATGCTAAGTCCTGATTACCATGCACAAATCCTGGAGTGTTAACGTGCGGTGCCTTGACACAATGGAAGATCTTAAATATAGTCTACATCATGTCAAATATTTTGACTGTCATATGTGCGGAAACATCATCCATGTGGTGTAAGCGGGGGAGCCAGTGGTGAATCGTGGACATCATGTATCCAACTCTGGGTGGTCCACAGGTAAGCCAGTCTTGGCATTGCTTATTATTCTGAAATTTGATTGCGAATGCCTTCTAGGAGCGATGTCTTGGCATAGGTCCCCAACATGGGTTATACTTCAAATGGAGTGGTGCCTTGGCCCATGTGCTCATCATTTCTGGATATTTTTGTAACAAGTTGTTGGCATACAAGTCAGATGAAGAGCATACCAGCACAACAGAGCGGTCATGCAGAATACGGCAACAAGGCCTAATCATTTTTTCCATGGACCATTCACAACTCAAGTGATTTTAATCACTACACAAACATTGTAAATTCCATTTTTGGTAGAATAGACTCCATTTTGTTCAAGCCGAGGAGTCCTCGAGCTTGAGGAGTATTAGAATTAGCTACATACCAATTTTCATAATTTTTAGACTCCGTTTGAGCCCTCAAATAGGCTCTAGAACCTAATTTTTAACTAGGCCGGACACTAGGTCTGGACAAGGCCAAAGCTAGTGAGAAAACTATAAAAAGAGCTAGAAAGCTCATTTTAGGGGAGATTGTTTGTGAATTGAGCTTATGTAAGAGACTTTTTGACTAATGCAAAGAACTCCATTGTTCCTCTCCTTGTTCTTGCCTTCTGTGCGCGTGTGTGTGTATGTGTGTGCATGTTTGTGTGCGTCTCACTCACGCACTTGTGCCTTCACTTGCTCATAGTCTTCATACTAGTCCTCACGTCTCCACGTATTGACAATTATGAGGTGGATCTCCTCATGTTGGTACTCACCATTGTGCTGGAGTGACACCAAATTTGGCGCCGTTGCCGGGGAGAGAGCTCGAGGACGAGCGTGTGATGGTAAGACGTCGAGTTGAGACATTGGAGTTATAGGTAATATCCTTTCTTTTCCTTATTTTTCTTCATTTTTTCTTATTTTTGCATCACCATCATCACCATCATCATCCCCACCATCTCCCACCTCCATCTCCATCTCCATCTCCACAAAAATTTCAGTTTTTTGGTCATATTCCACTCCCCACCTCATTTCCCTCATTTCATTGTGAGAGCGAGCGAGAGAGAGCTTGCATGCGATCTGTTGTGTGTGTTTTTTGAGCTTTTGTTGCAGGAACTAGCTGTACCACCATCTCCAGCAGCTTGCGCAGGTACGACAGACTCTGCACAGGTCCCGGGACGACTACCTCTATCTATCGCGACAGACAGGAAAACTTGATATTTTTTGAATGCATGTTTGGCACGGTAACCTACACCATTAGAGCACTCCAAATCACTAGAAGTTTCTAAAAAATTTGCATTTTTTCAGTCTATCACGACAGACACCGTCTATCGTGACAGACCGCAACCCACGATAGAGACCGTCTATCGCGACAGACACCTGTCTATCACGACATACCAAATTCCACGACAGACTCAGTCTATCACGATAGACACCGTCTATCGCGACAGACCAAAACCACGACAGATGATAGACCCCGTCTATCGTGACAAACACCTGTCTATCGCGACAGACAGAGACCCACGATAGACCCCGTCTATCGCGACAGACACTTGTCTATCACGACAGACCAAATTCCACGACGGACTCAGTCTATCGCGACAGACCAAATTCCACGACAGACCCCGTCTATCGCGACAGACCAAATTCCACGACAGACCCCGTCTATCGTGACAGACACCGTCTATCGTGACAGACAGCCCCACGCAACAGTTAGTGTCTATCGCGACAGACACCGTCTATCGCGATAGACAGACATTTTCGGTAAAAAAATAAAGGGGTAATTTTTTGGAAATTTAGGCTAAATTTTGGGCATATTTACATACCCACTCACTCATACACTTAATAGGCCTTGGAAAAAATGCCCTAGAACCCTAAAAGGTCCTGTTTGTCTGTTTTAACCCCCTAAACCCTGAACAGTCATAACTTTTTCATGTGAAATCCGTTTTTTGAGCTCTAGGGGTAGGTACACCAAGAGAGCTCTAGAGGAAATTTTTTTTTGACAATAGCAAAGGGGGAAAAAAGGGTCATTAAAAGTGTCTGTGATAAAATGTCTGTCAATTGAAGGATCAAGTTGAAGCTAAACTTGGGAATTTTTTACAGGATTATCGAGAGCTCTATGAGAAATCAAAGCGAGTGTCATTGTGTGCAGGCTTGGGAACTTGCTTCCTGGGCAGAGAAGCATAGCAAGGAGGAGCGTCTTGAGGTTGGAACATCTCTTAACCCCCTCAGTCCATTCTTAGCATAGGCTAAGTGCGAGTAGTTGTCTTGTTTGAATAGAGGTACGATAGGAATACTCAAGTTCAAAGACTCTTTAACTTCTCAAGTCCAAGAATAGTCTAAATTGCAGTCAAGGGATAACTTAAAGGAAAAGAACTTAAACTAAGCGAACGCAGAACATCAAGTACGACACACTAAATTGCTCCTGACGACGCTTAATTAAAAACAAGAAAACACATCCAAAGGAACTTAAAAGGAACAAGTGACCGGTACCAAAGAAATCAACAACGTACAAAGGGCATATGAACCTTAGATCAAGACGACATCTAGGGAGAGATAGACAAAGTCTTAGGTCTTCAGAGGCTAGTGTCAATCACACTGCTAGGTCTTGGGCCCAGTAGCTGAGCCACTTTTCACATTACCCTAGCTCTGAGACTAGTGAATCAGAGATGTCTCAAGGTATGGAGAGACCTACGGGGAGTTCAGGTGTTCCATATTTGTATAGGGTGGAAGGCCCCTACAAGACACAGCTGGAATACCTTAGGACCAACCGATTAGGTGCTAGCATCTATGAGGACGGCCTAGGAAGGTCTGTGGTACAGATCAAAAACCTAGATCAATCCATTGGACTGGAATGGCCAGCAGTCAAGTTTGAAAACGGAGCATACTTGGACAAAGAAGGAACCATATATGTAGTCACTAGTCACCCCGACAGGACATATGAATTCGGGAATGTGATCCCTGAGACGGACATAGGTGACCTAGAGCAAGGGAACATAGGAGGAGAGCCGAGGACCCCTCCAGGAAAATCTGTTCTTACTAGAATCCTTAATCCCGAGTGGGTTCCCCAGGACAATAAGAGTATAGATCTGCTCCTAAACCAAGAGACTGATGAAGCCTTTTGGAGGTATAAATCTGATCAGCCAAATGAGGTAGGAACAATCATGATATATGAGTTCAAGGACCCGGATAGCCCAGGCAAAGTGACTTACCTAGACAATGCATCAGAATGGATCTTTGTGGTTACAGAACATGATAGGCATGCTTACACTTGGAAAGGTGAATTTATTTTCCCCCAACCTAGGTCTAATGTGTCCTTTGGTCACCCAGGAGCTGGAACATCCCAAGCTCATGGAGCTTAGAGAGATAGAAGTAGAGATAGGCCTGAGGTAAGCTTTGCCAACCCAGGGGGCAGAGAAAGAATGAGAACGGAAACAAATAGAGGGGAACCTGAGGTACTTAGAGCTCCAAGGAACCAAAGGAATGTGGATGAATTCCCTCTACCAAGACCGAGAGAGCACACGAGGACTTTGAGACCTACCCAGCTAGTTAAGTCCATGAAGAACTACTTCGATGGCACAGGAGACCCATATGATGATGTGGCTGAGTTTAGGCAAGTCTTGAGAGCTGAACAAGTTGAGGACCTATTCACGCAGTATAATGCCTTTGGTCTAACCCTTAGGAACACAGCCCTTACATGGTTTCAACCATTGAATGAGAGACAATTTAGGAGCATAGACCAACTCTTCGAGGCTTTCATCACGGAATTCTCTAAGAGTGGGTTAAGGCATAATACTTCCTCATTGATACATAGCTTCAAGCAGACCCCTCAAGAGACCGTGAGACTTGCAGGAAGAAGATTTAGGCAATATCTGGAGAGATGTCCTGTGCCTGAGTTACCCACACCAGCAAAACAAGTGGCTTTATTCTTGGATGGATTGTTAAGTACCAAACTGAGGTCATATGTGTACTTGAAAGACCCTAGGACCATAGAAGAGTGTGTACGCATGTGCATCGACATTGAGGATAACCTAGGGGAGGAATTAGAGCTCTCAAAAATCTATAAAGATTCAGATAGTTCTAGTAGCCTCATTTCCTCACAATCCACATCAATTGAGGATCTAGCAAAAAAGGTAGCTCTGAAATTAGGTGTCTCTAGCAAGCAGATTCCAAGATTTTTCCCTGTGAAAAGATGTTACACTTGCGGAGGTGACCATATGGCGAACGTATGTCCCATCATGGCTCAACCCCAAGTGAATCCCAGTAGTCAATACTGCACCATAGAACGGAGGTACACCAATCACACTGCGCAAGATTGCCCCTACAATAAGCAAGCAGTTAGGCAGACGTACCCACAACCATACCCTCAATAGGGCAGGTACCAAAACCAGTACCCACCGCAACAGTATGCTAGACCTCAACAAACCTACCACCCACAATACCAAAACCAACAAAAGCCTCAGCCTGTGTTAGCACAACAACCCCCTGCCCTAGCTAATGTAATTCCTGTAAAGTACGCAGCTGCAGAAGAGAACCTGAATAGAGCCATAGTGCCAGTAATGCCATTGCTGTCAGAAAGTGACCCGAGCGACCATAGCTTTGATTCTACACATATAGATAGCCCCCAGGCCTACTACATGCAATCTCCTGAACATGGTGAGTCCTACTACAGTGAAGAGCCAAGTGAGCCTAGTTGGGAGCCAGAATATGCAAATCTCATGTACACAAATCCCAACACTAGACCTCAACCTAGGCAAGTAAGACCCCCATTCCCTAGAGGACCATTCTACAGATGTCAGGGAGATCACCTCATTCGCGATTGCCCCTTACCTCCACCTACACAACCCCAGTCAGTGGAAATCTAAGGCTTTTGTACAGATTGTGGAAAAGAGAATCTCTTACGAGATTGCCCAAAGAATCCCAATAATATGCCAAAAATTACTCCTATTAATGTTATTGGGTTAGTAGTAGACTCTACAGGAAGCGTCACATCCACCGCGCCAACACAAGTGGTCACTAGAGCTCAAGCGTTGCAACAAAACCAAGACTTAGGCCAGGAAAAGAATGCGGAGGTTAGCGAGACTGAGAGTCAGAATAAGAAGAGGACAAGAGCTTGGAGAGATAGCCGTGAACATATGAAAAGGCAATGGGCAAAAAAGATGAGCGAACTTGAGGAGAGCCTACGGGAAACCAAAGCCAAAATCATAAAAATCACATCTCAAACGCACTCTCACACATCCCCACCACTACCATCCCCTTCACCCTCCATTCCTCAACCATCTAATCCACCACACATAACCACCCACCACCCCGAGTAGGATCAGTTTTAGCAGATCCCACGCCCGAAGACATAGATATGATGCTCAGAGCATATTAGGCCAGGATCCAGGAAGGACCAAATGTAACAGATCATGAAAGATGTTACCCTAGAGCTGACCTAGAGCTTGAACGAACTAAGTTGTGTGCCAAGATGGTGGAATTGGCTCAAGCCATGTTTGAAGCCAGTCGCTTGTTCAATGGCTCTAACCCCATCAGAACACCATTGCACTTTGATGGTCTGTTGGATAGATTGGAGAGGTTACTTGCAAAGTCTGGAAAAGGAGCCACCTCCCAGGCTAAGGAGAGGGCAAGTGATAGAATAAGCATTCCTCCCCAGGGAGCTTATGTGCCTAACTCCACTGAACCAGACACCTCTTCTTCTATGAATAGGTATTCACTAGAGTTCCTGAGAGAGATTCAAGAAGAGAAGTGGGCAAAGGAGAGTGAAGTCCCTCCTCCCATTGAACTTGTGGATGATGCACATGATCAGTTCCCACAGGACATCCCTTCTATTTATGAAGAACAGGAAAGTGCCCACTCTCATGAGAGGTTAGACTTTGAGTCTAATTCCTTGCAAGAGTTACCACATTTCACAGGCCCATGGGAAACCAAGTCTACTTGCCTGAGAGCACCCACAGTCATGATAAGGAACAAAGATTCAATCATACCTAGGAATACATAGGTAGTAAAGAACACTAAAGTGCAGTGCAATCTCACTTTAGAAGAGCTACTCAAAGTTAAGCCAGAAGTGTGGAAACACGTAGCCAAACAAGTGCCAGACATAGCGAAATCGCGTTCCCAGGTGGGATCTCATAGAATAGTGCCTGAAATACCATTGGATAAGATAGGAGACATGAGTGAAGGAGAAGAAGGAAATACCTATCTCCCAGTTACCCATCAAGGATACACAACCAAGGCAATTTTGGACTCAGGTGCAGGAGTTGCAATTGCTACAACCTCCCTATGGAAGCGTTGGGGCAAGCCCGCACTCCGACTGACGAGAATGAAATTGCAGATGGCCGATGGCCATATTGAGAGGCCCTTGGGATTGCTAGAAGGCATAACTCTCACTACATGTGGTGTTGAGTTCGAACATACATTTGCTATATGTGACTTTAGCAGAAACCAAGCCTACGAGATGATTTTGGGAAGGCCATTTATGTGGCAATTGCAAGTAGTACAGGACTTGGGAACCAATTCCTTATACTTGCAACACTTAGGTGTTACAACCAAAGTCAATCTCAAGGATTACTCTCATAGAGACGTACCGCCCATTCAATGGAATCCAATCCATAGAGCCAAGGATGACACGGAGTCAGTGCATTCCATAGGATCAGGATCCTCATGGATGCATGAAGACACCCACTTATGGATGTGCAAAGTGGCAGTAGAAGAAGAGAAAAAGCCAGAGAGGTAGGTGCGAAAGAGACACATAGATCAATTCAAGACCCAGCCTATGCACCTGTAGTATTTCCCGATGAAGAGTTTGAACCTCACGGATGGGCAGAAATTTTAGCAACAATGGATGTAGCCATCAATGAAGAGTAGTGGACACCCCACTGTGATGAGGATGGCTATGACATTTCAGTCTTCTCAATAGAGCCAATCATGGGAGATGCAGTTTTAGAAGAATGCGAACCTAACCCTGATACATTTGAGGATGCAAGTGACTCCGACTTAGAGTCAGTCATTATGGACCCACCTTTTGCATCAGATGAAGAATACTTCTATGAAGTTGAAGCTTACCCCCAGAGACACGGAGAAATCACGAATGATGTGAGGTTAGCCACACAAGTAGCCACTAAGAGTGGAGGAAAGAAAAGAAAGAAGAAGGAAGTCACTCCGGAGGCAGAAGAATCCTTGTTTGAGGTCCCTGAAAACTTTAAAAAATATGAGATAGACGATAGGAGAGTCATGATAAGAATGCCTAAACGTGAGGCACAAGCAGGGGAGGCCTATGATAGCAAGGAAACCACCAAGAAAATAGTTGTCGCCGAGAAGAAAGATGCACCTACATAGGGCATGACCTGACGGAAGAAGAAGAGCAAGAGTTGGTAGCTTTGCTAAGAGAGTACAGAGATGTATTCGCTTGGAGCTACAAGGACCTGAAAGGTGTCGACCCAGACATATGCTCACACACGATTCCCATGACCTCAGATGCCAGACCATCTAAGCAGAAGCCCTATACATACAATGATAACTACGCTGCTAAGATCAAGGAGGAGATAGATAGATTGGTAGAAGCTGGGTTTATCTATGAGATTGAGCACACTGAATGGGTATCCCCCATTGTGGTTGTGCCCAAGAAGAATGGAAAATTGTGTGTGTGTATTAACCTTAAAAAAGTTAATGCCGCCACGATTAGAGACAGTTATCCGCTTCCTATTACTGAGCATCTATTAGAAAGGGTAGCAAGCAAGGAAGTGTACAGCTTCCTGGATGGATTCTCTGGCTACAATCAGGTAGCCATTGCACCAGAAGATCAGCATAAGACGGCTTTTGCCACAGAGTGGGGCATATTTGCCTTTCGGGTAATGCCATTCGGGCTTACCAATGCACCTGCTACCTTTCAAAGATTAATGTGTCACGTGTTTAAAGAGTTCTTGAGGAAGAATTTGGAAGTCTATGTTGATGATCTTTGCACTCATTCCAACATTAGACAGACCCATATACCTGAACTCAGACAAATCTTTGATAAATGCAGAGAATATCAAGTCTGCCTGAATCCAGAAAAGTGTGTTTTCATGGTCAGGCAAGGTAAAATTCTAGGACACATAGTGTCAAAGAATGGCATATCCACCGATGAAGAGAAAGTAAGAGCCATAGCCGAGTTACCTAGGCCAAAGAATGTCAAGGAAGTACAAGCCTTCATGGGGCATTGTGGTTATTACCGACGGTTTATACACATGTATGCCATCATAGCAAAGCCTTTGTATGGACTTTTGACTAACTTCGAGTGGACTGATGAATGTGAAAACTCCTTCAATGAGCTCAAAAGAAGATTGTGTTCAACACCAATCTTGACCACACCGGATTGGAATAAGCCCTTCCATGTTCATGTGGATGCATCCAATTATGCTATTGGATGTTGTTGGAAGCAGCCAAAGGCATAGAAGACGCGGAAGCATGTAACAACGGAGCAGGGAGCCAGTCGAATCTTTTTTCAAAGAATTATGTTTTCAAATACTTTCCAAAAACCTCCAACAGTGATTTTTATCACTATTGTAACATATGTAACATAGAAAACCCCATTTTGTAATCCATAGCTCCATTTTGTGCAAGCCGAGGAGTCCTTTAGCTTGAGGAGCTTAGGTAGAACAAGCGTATCAATTTTCGTTATTTTTAGACACAGTTTACCCTTCCAAATAGCATCTAGGACCTAATTTTTAACTATGCCGGTCACTAGATGTGAAACCGGTCAAAACTAGTCTAGAAACTATAAAAAGAGCTAGAGAGCTCATTTTTGAGGTTGGTTAGTGTGAGCTTAGAGCTATTTTTTGAGCTTGTAAGAGTGTTCTTGAGTAATAGAGTTGATTTCTCACCTTCCATTGTGTCTTGCTTGTCTCTTCGTAGTGTGTGTGTATGTGTGTGTGCATTTCTATGCTTCTCACCTTCACTCTCACTTCATCTCACATTCACGATCTTCATATCACTCCTTTCTCTTCCGCCGATTGACATTAAGGAGGTGGAGCTTCTTAACGTGGTTCTCACCATTGTGCTAGAGCAACACCAAATTTGGCGCCGTTGCCGGGGATCGAGTCTAGGACGAATGTGTGATGGTAAGAGTATAGCAAGAAGTAGCGTTGGAAGGTAAAAATTTCAGTTTTTGTTGTTATTTTTACTTAGTTTTTAGTGTTTTTCACCTCCCCCACACTCCATCTTCATCACCGCATCATCATCTTCATCTCCAAAAAAATCAGAAAATTCACCATATCCACCCATTCTCCTCATTTCCCCTCATTTGTGCATGCGAGAGAGTGAGAGAGAGCTTTTGTGCTTGCATGTGCTTTTGTTTTCTTGAGTTTTCTTGCAGGTATAGAGCTCCAGTGCATCAGGAAAGCTTGGAAAAGGTAAAATTTTCAGTTTCGATCAGAGATTTCCGTCTGTGTCAGACCATCGCGATGGTCTGCCAAGTGCGGAATTTTTGGTAAGCGACCATACCACGGGATAGGCGACACAAGCGCACACACGAATCCACAGACGCATCTGCAAAATTCTCATTTTGGTGGACCATCGCGACGGTCTCAGATCATCGCGATTGTGTCACACCATCGCGATAGGCTCACGCCATCGCGACGGCTCGGCCGGACCATCGCGACGGTCTCACGCCATCGCGATGGTTCATTTGGACCATCGCGATTGTTCGCGGACCATCGCGATTGTTTGGTTGACCCCACGCCATCGCGATAGGCTCACGCCATCGCGCCGACGGTGCCACGTGGCAAGTTGGACCATCGCGACGATACCCTCAGACCATCGCGACAACTCGAATTTTGGACCATCGCGATTGGCTGACGCCATCGCGCCCTGACCATCGCGATTGGCTCAAGCCATCGCATCTGTGACCATCGCGACGGTTCACTTTGGACCATCGCGATTGTTCACGTTGACCGTTGACTGACGCCATCGCGATTGTCTGCCTGATCGAGCCATCGCGATTGTTCACTCACCCCGACCATCGCGATTGCTCACATTTGGACCATCGCGACCGTGCACTTCAGACCATCGCGATTGTTCACCTTCACGCCATCGCGACGGTCCTAGACCATCGCGATTGTCTCACGCCATCGCGATTGTGCACCCCCATCGCAAGTTTTAGGGTTTCATTTTTTGGCCAATTTTGGGGCTATTTTTGCAAAATTTTTGGGTGATTAGACTCATAGGAGACCCCTTAGCTCATATTTGGAGAAAAACTTGTTTGTCAGTTTTTACCCCCCAAGGCCTAAACGGTCATAACTTTTTCATCCGAAGTCCGTTTTTTGAGTTTAATAGCTCATTAGAAAGCTCTTGACGAGTACTACGTGAGCTCAACTGTTTTTTTTCTTAAAGGATACGTCTATTTTTAGACAAGCTATTTTGAGGTTGACCTAGTTTGGGACTAGAAAGCCAGGGGGCAAGCATTGAAAAGTTGGGTGAAAGGGAAGGGACTTAAAAGGTGTATATACTCAAGTGCTTGATCATCCATTTGTGAAGTGGTCTAATATTGGATTTTTCCAGGTCTAGCAAGGGCAATCAAAGGCAACAAAGCAAGGCTGTGAAGGGCATAAAGCTTGGGAAGCGCGGCTTCTTGGGCATCAGAGCAACCAGAAAAGCTGACTCGAGGTTGGAAGATTACTCAACCCCCTCAGTCAATTCTTAGCTTAGGATAAACATTAGCATTGTGGATTTAAGACGATAGGAACGCCTCAAGTTCAAGAGAATTAAATTTATCAAGTTCAAGACCAAAGTAAAGGTGTGTGACACGAAAACCTAAAGGAAAGAACATAAGTCTGACGGAACGAGAACTCAAAGTACCACAGAAAGTCGAATTCCTGACGCATACATTAAGACAAGAATCTAGAGAAATTTAAAAAGAATCAAGAAAGTAATAACAAAGAATCATTGACGATCTGAGCGTGTACTGAGTGTGCAAGGACGAAAATTAATGAACCTTAGATCGGGCAAACACATAGGTAAGTCAGACCGACGAAGCCTTAGATCATCAGAGGCAAGTGTAAGAACTACTGCACGATCGTGGGCTCAACAACTGAACCTAGTTATCCCTACGAGAGCTCAGATACTAGCGAATCAGAAATGGCATTTAGCATAGACAGACCAGAAGGAGGGTCGAATGTAGCCTATTTAGAAAAACCAGAAGGACCCTATAGAACACAACTAGAGTTTCTCCGAACCAACCGATTAGGTGCTCGCATCTACGAGGATGGTTTGCGAAGGCAAGTGGTGCAAATGCACAACCCCGATCAACCCATTGGATTGGAACATCTAGTGGTGAAATTTGAGAGAGACGCATACATAGACAAGGAAGGAACAATGTACATCTTAAGTACGCAGCCAAACAATACCAACGAGTTTGGCATAATTCAAATAGAGACGGAAACTAAATCTCAAGGAAAAGAACCATTAGAAGAGCCTAGAACACCTAGAGGGAAATGTGTACTGACACGAGTACTAATCCCAGAATGGATCCCTCAGGACAACAGAAGCATAGAGTTGTTTGTAAATAAAGAAACTGATGAAGCCTTTTGGAGATACAAGACAGAACTATGTTAGTGAGGTAGGTATCATCACAATATACGAGTTCAAGGACCCGGATACACCTGGAAAGGTTGTATACCTGGATGAGACTTCAGAAAGAGTCTTTGTGGTGCCTGACGACGCTAAAAACACATACACATGGAGAGGTGAATTGGTATTCCCTCGATCTAGAACGAACATGAATACAAGTCAACAAGGGGCAGGAACATCATCAGCCCTTAGAAATCAAAGAGAAAAGAATAAAGAAAGACCTGAAGTAAGCTTCACTCATCCCATAGGGAGAGATAGAACAACCACGGACACTAATAGAGCGGGAAGACAAAGAGATCATGGAATACCAGGTGGTAGAGATGATTTTCCTCTACCTAGACCACGTGAACACGCAAGAATATTGAGACCCACTCAGTTAGTGAAATCCATGAAAAATTATTTTGATGGGACAGGAGATCCCTATGACCATGTCGCAGAATTCAAGCAAGTACTAAGAGCAGAACAAGTCGAAGACATGTTCACGCAATACAACGCATTTGGACTAACGTTAAAAAATATCGCTTTAACTTGGTTCCAACCATTGCAACAAAGGCAATTTAGGGACATCCATCACTTTTTAGAGTCATTCATCACTGAATTCTCTAAAAGTGGGATTAGACATGACAGGTCTTCGTTGATTCATAGCTTCAAACAGACCCCTCAAGAAACAGTTAGACTCGCAGGACGTAGGTTTAGACAATATGTTGAACGATGTCCAATGCAAGAGCTACCCTCACAAGCTAAACAAGTGTCATTATTTCTAGATGGCTTGTTGAGCTCTAAACTACGCTCCTATGTGTACCTAAAGGAACCCAGAACACTAGAGCAGTGTGTAAGAATTTGTATAGACATTGAGGACAACTTAGGAGATGAGTTGGAACTCTCAAAGGTCTATAAGGACTCAGACTGTTCATCTCTAGCATCCACAAAATTGTCTAGCTCGATAGAGGACCTAGCAGAAAAAGTGGCCCAGAAACTAGGAGTTTCTAGTAAACCTAGGGTGCTAACAAACAAGCATTGTTACACCTGTGGTGGTGATCACATGGCAAATGTGTGTCCCAATGCACCACAACCACAAGCCAACCCTAGTGGCCAGTACTATACAATTGAGAGAAGATACACGAATCATACGGCTCAGGACTGCCCATACAACAAACAAACCGTGAGACAGAACTACCCGCAAGCATACCAACAGCCAGGTAGGTATCAAGGCCATTACAATGCTCAGCCTTATTACTATAGGCCTCCTTAAAACTACCCATACCAGGCTCAACAGAGACCTCAACCTGTCTTAGCTCAGCAGCCACCCCCACCAGCGAATGTCATCTCAGTCAAATACGCTGCTGCAGAAGAGAACCTAAGTAGGGCTTTAGTGCCTTCTTCACCTTTGATCACAGAGAATGACCCGAACTCAAACAGTTTTGACTCTACGCATGTAGATAGTCCACCCGCTTATTACACGGAGTCACCAGAACACGTAGAAACATATCATTATGATAGTCCACCAGTGGAACCTAGTTGGGAGCCAGACTATGCTAATGTGATGTACACAAACCCAAATCCACGGCCCCAATTGAGACAACAAAGACCACAGGGCCCTAGAGGACCATGCTTTAGGTGCCAAGGAGATCACTTCATAAAGGAGTGTCCACATCCTCCTATAGCAGGACAATCACAGTACTATAACATCCGAGGCTTTTGTGCCGATTGTGGCAAAGAGCATATAATCAAAGATTGTCCTAAGAACCCTGTTAATGCTTCGAATGTGACACCGATCAACGTGATAGGTATTGTAAATAACGTAGATGGATCCAACCCTACATACGTGCCTATCCAAGCTATAACAAGAGCCCAGACACTCTTACAAAACCAACAGCTTAATCAGGAGAAAGTAGCCGGAACTAGTGAAGTTGCAGAATCTAGCAGTAAAAAGACAAAATCTTGGAAAGATTCTAGAGAAAGGATAAAGAGAAAGTGGAGTAAAAAGATAACTGAGTTGGAAGGAAGTTTGAAGGAACCTAGAGCCAAAATCCTAGAATTGACTTCTCAGGAATTAAATCAAGAGAGTCCAGCTCAGAAATCAGGATCAGTTTTAGCGGAACCCATACCAGAAAATCTAGACATGATGTTTCATGCATATCAGGCTAGATTAAAAGAGGGACCTCAGGTAGCTGAAATGAGTAAAAACTACCCTCGAGCTGATCTAGAAGTTGAGAGAACTAAACTTTGCATGAAGATGGTAGAATTAGCACAAGCTTTGTTCGAAGCCTCTAGATATATTAATTGGAATAACATGGCAAAACTGGAACTACACTTTCAGGGACTAATGGAGAGGCTAGAATAGTTGATAGAGAGCAAAGAGAAAAAGGATCAGCATAGGAACCCTAGTGTCCCAGAGACACAGGAAAGGAATGCACCATCCCTGTCTCAAGTACCCAATACAGAAAGTCAAGACAACCTGTCTTCCATACATAGGTACTCACATGAATTTGTGCTCAGCACCTATATTAACTACCCCAGATTGGAGTAAGCATTCCATGTACATGTGGATGCATCCAATTACGCCATAGGATGTGTGTTAGCACAACCCACGAATGAAGGTAATATAGATCTCCCCATAGCTTACGCGAGCAGACAATTGAACGCAGCAGAAAGAAATTACACCACGACGGAACGAGAAGGATTAGGAATGATCTACGCAGTAAAGAAGTTTAGGCACTAGTTGTTGGCCAACAAATTCAAGTTCTTTACAGATCATCAAGCCCTATTGTACTTAGTCAACAAACCCTGTAACACAGGACAACTAATACGTTGGTTTCTATTACTCATGGAGTACGATTTTGAAGTAGTAGTCAGGAAAGGAAAGACACATCTCAGAGCTGACCACCTTTCAAGATTAACCTCAGGAGAAGCTCCTCAAGGAATAGCGGATGAATTACCAGATGCTTATTTGTTTAATCTTGAGATAGCACCAGAATGGGCTAAACCAATAGTCCCTATTCTCACATATGGACCCAATAATCCTAGGATAAAGATCAAAGAAGGAGAGATTACCAAGTCTCAGAGATACCAAATCTTAGCAGGAAGCATATATAAACAGGATAATCAAAAGATTCTTGCTTGTTGTGTAGATGAATCAGAACATGCAAATTGGTTGCAATTAGCACACATAGGTGCATTAAAGCAACATCATTCGAAACATCGAACATTACAGAATCTGCATAGACTAGGAGTATATTGGCCTTCGATGGAAGCAGATGTCTACAAGTTGTGTAAAGAATGTCATGTTTGTTGTGAAAAACCACCAGTAGAGCATGCTACATTATATCACGTGTCTCTCACACCAGACTGTAGTGAACCTTTAGAGACATACTTGAGGACGAAGACATTCCCTCAAGGAATGACCTTAGCTCGACAATGCAGTCTGGAGCAGGAAGCTCAAGACTATTCACTTATTGGCGATAATCTATACAAAAGAGGACGAGATGGATACCTAAGACAATGTGTTCATGAAAGCGATTATCTGAGCATACTAGAGACTGCACACCAAGGTGTTGTAGGATGGTCATTTTGGACCAGATAGGATAATCAAAGCCATCCTCTTTGCAGGATTATGGTGGCCCACTCTTCACATGGATGCTCATACCTATGTTAAGAGATGTGATGTGTGCCAAAGAACTCAATTTCCTACTCGCAGAGATGAAATGCCATTGAAACCCATGATGGGAGGACGTGCATTTTCTAAGTGGGGTATAGAATTTGTAGGACCCATTAACCCCCCTGCAAAAGGTACACATGCTGAATACATTATTGTTGCCACAGATTATCTTACGAAATGGGTAGAGGCAAAAGCCACAAAAAAGAATGATGCACACACAACTGCAAAATTCTTATTTGAGAATGTCTTTACACGATATGGATTGCCTATAAAGTTAGTGAGTGATCGCGGAACTCACTTTCTAAACCAAGTCATTGAATATTTGTTATAGGATTTTATGGTGATTCACAAGAAATCCGCACCATATCATCCTCAGGCCAATGGTTAGGCTGAAAGCACTAATAAGATCCTTTGTAACGTACTGACGAAACTCGTGAACAACAAACGTTCAGATTGGGACAAACAGTTACATCATGCTGTTTGGGCATATCGAGTGGCCTACAAGACCGTACTCAATGCAACTCCCTTTCAGATGGTTTTTGGTCAGAATGCAGTGCTTCCTTTGGACTTATTGATACCGACCCTTAAGGTTGCACAAGAACATCAGTGGACCGGCCATGAATTATCACCAAGAATAATGGACTTGGAACGATTAGGAGAAACCAGGCTAAAGGCAGCAACAGGAATATATGCGGCAAAGAAACGACAGAAAGCATATTTTGATGCACATGTGAAAGATAAAGGCTTAAAATAAGGAGATTTAGTTCTAGTGTATATGCTAAAGCAACACGCACGTTTAGAAAAGCGAGGTTATGGACCTATGATCATTAACAGACTCTCAACAAGTGGAGCAGTACAGTTAGCCACCTTAGAAGGAGACGTAATGCCTAATTATATTAGTGGCTGTAGAGTCAAGTTATATCAGGAACCTCTTACTGAGGATATGCTTAGACGACTCACGTTGGCAAAGAAGCGTAAGGAGGAAGAAAATAGAATACGAGCGGAAGCTTAGGCAGAAGCAATAGAACGCATTAAGCGCATGAAGCTAAGAAGACAAGGACTAGGGAGAGAGCAGTATAACCATCTGGAAACAACACCCAGATATCCCATGGCTATGTGTGAGGTAAAGTCACAAACTCATCCTAGCATAGTGGACAGGAGACCATTCATTACAATTAGGCTAGAGCACGACAACCCTTGCCAAGAGCTCAGGGCTTTAATTGACTCAGGCGCTGTGGCTAGTATGATTAGATGGTCCCACTATAAGGATTCAGGAGTAGAAATGCGGCCAATTGAGGCATACCTCATAGGCCTAGGAGGCATGGAAACCCCTTGCATGGGTGAGGTGGACCTTCCTATCATCATTAAGGAAGTGACCATGACAGCGAAGCTACTAGTGTGCCATGATGATGACCTGATAGAACCCCTAATCCTTGGCCAAGATTGGCTATACAATCACTCAGTGGACCTAAATCTTAGACAAGGCTCCTTACAGATTGGAACCTTAGAGTAGAAGCGAGTGATACCGCTTGACTTCCCTAACGACATTCCAACTGAGGCTTGTAACCCTAGACCCTATGAAATGCATGCGATGGAAGACCGGAAGATCTTGGGTCAGATCAATCACGTTACGTCTACACCAACCCACTCGGGCTTGGCTATAGACAGTTGTCAATCAGAAGGACGACAGGAGATCTTCCTTGGGGTTTCCTGCAAACTAGAAGGGGCAGCTACCCAACTGCTAGGGCAGATGGACACAATTAGCGGTCAGGTGGGTTGCATCAGCGGCCAAATGAGCACAACACCCTGCGGTGCTCATCCTTCCAAACTTGCTGCGGATTGGCCTAGATTAAAGATAAAGAACGAATCACTTCCTAATGGGCAGGTCACGCAAGTGTTGGATCTCCCTTCTTTTCCAAAGCAGAGCGTCCAATGGACCTCTCAAACCCAACCACGAAGGAGTCAACCACAACAGAGGAACCCAGACCAACGATACCACCAGACGAGGCAAAGAAAGCAACAGTATCAACATCACAGAACAAGTGGCACGAGACAAATATGGGTGCCAAAAGAACAGAAAGCATCGATAGATTTCAACAACTTAGACATTGATAAGAAGAAGTCAAAGCAGAAGCAGAGTCAGTATTCAAAGTCCCCTCGATCTTCTTCTACAAGTACAAATACTCGACAGATTTGGATCACCAAGAAGTATCTTATCAATCGACCCACACCCGTGCAGATTTGGGTACCCAAACAATGTATTATAGCCCAAACCTCTAGCCATGTAATATATACCCCTCAGAAATCTTTCCATCCTTCAATACCACCAAACTCGATACCACTTTTTGTCCCTCAGCAGAAACACACCACCCACTCAAAGACTCTTAGGAAATGGATACCGAAACGTATCCAGACGTCTTCTTGTACCCCATTATCTAACAATTCTCCCACCCCGTTTAAACTCCACCCTTGTAATAATTCACCCTCAACCAAACCTTGTATGAATTCATACACCAAAACCCCACATCATGCATAATAAAAGCTCATCAAGAAATGTATGCATAATCTGACCATGTAGGCGTCTAGAGACCTGCATTAGTTTTGCAAATAATCATTCCATTAAACACCTCACAACACCTGGCTACACGGGTTACACATCGGTTATGGAAAGGGATTGCGGTCTCACTTTAATGGGATCATAATTAATTTCCATGCTAATGTGTTAATCTTTTGTAGCAGATCTTTTCCATTAGCTCGTCAGTCATCATGCAAACCGAAGAAGGACCATCAGAAGCTGGCCCAAGCACACCAATGGACAATATTGGAGAATTACTCGCGGAATCTTATCCTACGATGCAACCACCAGAGTTTCAAGGTTTTCCAGGACCCATGCCAATAGACGATCCTCCTAGAGGATACACTGAGAAGATTCATCGTAACTCTCACTGGTTTCAAGGCCTAGCAAGACCATTAGCAGATGCTGATTTCATATTTGAGGCCAATTTGGCATTTGATTTGCGCACATGGGCCAAGTACCAGTTCTTTTCATGAGAATTTGAAGGACTGCAAAATACACAAGATTTAACGCACGTTTGGGCACGAGCGGGATTTACAGAATACTTTAGTGACCCTCTCCCTAAACCCGATTTTTACAGATGCTTTTACCTAGTAACCACCTTGACAGCTTCAGAGAACAAGGATCTACCCGGCACATTCATGTTACCATCCTTGGTAAATGACCCTCCATTCAGAAGGTTTTATTTGTCCAAAGATTTAATTCGCGCAGCTCTCAAAATACATGGAACGCACACTCCGACGGAGCGAGAACGGCTAGTTCCAGAGCCGATGAAACGTGGTGATGTAACTAAGTGGGAGGATATTTCAGCTATAACCCCTGAGCTCTCCAAGCCATTACGGATATGCATGCAACATTTTGCATTCCCAGCTCAGGATCGTTTTACCATGCCCCACAAAAGAATCTGGTTTGGATTATACTTAGCATGTACTGGACCTCAAACGGTTGATCTAGCTAGCTGGATAATTGATCAGCTCTATTTGGCACAACATAGATGGGAACGAAAGAAGGTCATCAATGGATGTTGTGCACTTACAAGGATTATATATATGTGCTTGGCGTATGAATTACCGATCGAACGTGCATTGACCAGTGAGGAACTGAAAGCATTCAAAGGGACCACTAAGCAGGCTAGAAAGTCTAGCAAAGGCAGAGCCGGAAAGCGGATGAGAGGCACTATCCCGTGCTTACAAGTCCCGGAATCACCCTCACCACAACCGTCTCCAAAGCAGTCACCGACAGCAACCACTCCCACAGTACAACCTATTCGTATCAGATTATCAAGACTAGTTGTAACGGAGGGCACCACCAGTATTGTTGCACCTCAAGCAACCACAACCCCAGAACCTATCACCACGGCAGCAGAAATTCCCACCACCATTGGTGCAGAAGCTTTCTCTTTTCCAATACCCCATTTAGAAGCAGAACAAGCAGCGCCACTGAACACAACGGTCGATTTCGAGATGCCCGATGCATTCTCCAATGACTTCCAGTTTTCAGAAGGACAATTGTTTTCTCAAGAATTTGAAAGGCCTAGCTACCCTACCACACCGAGGGATCAACCACAAGGACAGATTGTGTCTAGCTCTGATGACGAAAGAACAGCAACCGATGACGATGAAGGAGACGACGAAGCTAGCCAGGGAACTCAGGAATCCCAAGAGCATGAACAGACAGATGGCCAAGGACAACAAACAGACACACATGGTGATACAAGTACCCATGAAGATGAAACTTGTGAAGCAGCAGCTTACACACTGGCTATTAAGAAGCTGTATAGAACTATGGAAAAAATTTGGGCACGCAAAAAGCTGACTGAGGAAGAGAGTCAAGCCATAATAGAACAGGAACTTATCACAGGCGGATTCGAAGATGCATACATCAAAGGATTCCGCGAGTTAGTCAAATCAGTAGGCTCCAACGAAGCCCTCAGGTACTTGCAAAGAAAGCCACTACCACAGTTTGACCCCCGCAGAGTACGACTACTTTCCAAGCCCGGCGAATACATTCGTGTACCAACAGGAGCACAATCTTCAGAACAAGCCAGGGAGGCACGCCTCGTCCCCGAAAGTTCGTTGGCAGCAGAAACCATCCTTGTAGATTCCCCACCCCGCGCTACAACTGTACATACCTCAGTTGTAACTGAAGTACCGACCACCCCAACCGCTCCTCCATCATCGCCCGTCCATCCAGCCTCCCCTCTTCACCCTCCTTCCGCCAGACCAACATCTTCATTCGCCGGTGGCGTAGCAGAAATCGTCTTTACGACCACTCACCCCACCATTCCTGCACCCATTAGACCTAGTCTACCCCCTCACACACCCACCTTTCCATTCAACCCATTCCTCCATCCAGCTTTTCCATCCTTCCCCACAACTCCAAGACCCCTTTTCCCATTCCCACCACCATTAACCTTCTCCCAAGTCTCACCTCCCCGACCCAATGTAACCCCTCTTTCCCCTTTCCACCCAGCTGCACCAGCCAATCCCCCTGTAGATTACTCCTCAACCTTTGTAAATCCCGTATTTACACCAGCACAAGCACCCACAGTCACACCCATATTCACAGTCACCACACTGGACACGTCCAATGACATGGACATCTCACCACCCACTGCACCCTCACTCACTTCACTCACAGCACAAACATATTTAGGCACCTCACAATTTTCCACAATCACCACAGCATCCACCTTCCCACTCCCATTCCCCGTTCCCTTTGCATCTACACCCACTGCATCTTCATTTAGCACCCCATTAATACTATCACCCACTGTAGATAATGCATTTCGACAGATGTTCATGTGTATGACGCAAGTAAGAGATGAGTTCACATCTCTTGGCGATAATTATCAGCAGCTGCAGAAGACAACCCTGACTTACAGTACGCAGCTTAATTTATTGTCTATTGAGAATGCCTCACTGAACAGCCGATACCAGGAATTACGAGAGGCCTATCATAAATTAGAACTAGAAAGCGAAGAAAAGACCAAGGAAGCCACTGCTGACCTGGATAACTTATTAAGAGCCCAGACAGTCCGCAATGCAACGCTAACACGAAACATGGGCTTACTCAGAAGACATCTAGCAGCAGCAAAGGAGGAAAACCAGCGCCTACAGGATCAGAACCGAGAAAACTTAGAAGCAGCTCTTGACCACCCAGACCAACCTTTGAGTCCTAGTCGGTTCAAAGCCATTCCCTCAGACTCAATGAAGATGCTGCTAGAAGATCATGTAAGACTGCTAGATGAATACGATCGCATGAATGAGGAGTTACAGAAACTCAAAGAAGATCATAAATTACTCCAGTTACGAGCACCGGCACAACCAGACATACCAGCACCTGTGGACCCCTCTCCTGACATCTTAGAGGAACTCAACGCATTATGGGCCCAGGTATCAAACCTTGAATCAAGGATTGCAGTATATGAAGCACCACCCAGGCCAGATTCCCCACCTGAGCTTCCAGCTGAGGAAGAAACTGTCACCATCCCGGTGGAGGAAACGTTTGAAGAGGCGTACGAGCCACAACCCATCCCAGGCGGACGCGTCACGGCCGACGGCCAGATGACTTACGAACTCCCGACCCCCGCGTGGATGAAGACTATTGAGGAACTTGGGACAACGCACTCAGCTAGAGTAGAGGCACAATTACATGCCATGGCGATGATAGAAGAAAGAATTTTACAGTCTCCATTCTTTGCTCATTTGGCCCCGCGATGATACATATCTGAGCATGAGCTACAACATAAACCGTATTTTCTGTTAATGGCTGAATACCAGTTAGCCATTGAGAAAGAGGCAGGTAAGAAACTATCGCATGCAACTCAATTCAAGGAGGACGATCTACCACTCGATGCGCAGCAAGGAGAGATCTATCAACTAGAGTGGCGAAAAGATTTACTACAGAAGTATCCAGAAATGATGAGTACATGGGTAAAGGCACCTTTGCACTTAAAGTACAACCCATGTTGGGGACCAGTACCACGACGCCGCTCCTGGACAGCCTTTGCTATTAAGGTACAAAACAATAAGCAGTGCCAGGACTGGTTGAATTACCCCTATTTTAAGCCACCTATTGAGTTACCAACTGTAGGCTACATGATGGCTAAAATTCGCCACTAGCTCCCTAGATTAAAGCATATGGATGATATAACAGCGCACATGACTGTCAAAATCTTTGACATGATGCAAATGATTTTTAAAGTCTTCCGACGTGTCAAGGCACCTCATGTAAACACCGCGGGCTTTGAGCATGGTAATTTCGACCTGGTATATGATATGAGTACAACGTCATCGCTACGGGTGTGTTATGCCTGGCGTTGCAGAATAAAGTACCTACCGGCGTGCTACAAGCAGACTTTCGAAGAGATGTTCACAACCGGCTTCTGGGAATACCATTCAGAGGTATTCATAAGCAGGCCTACACATTTATTACAGTTATTTGCCTGTGAATGAATGGTCTATTCCACACACTATCAGCTCCCGCCACCGGAAGAACCGCAACCACTAGACTGGGAGAAACTCGAGGCCGACCTGGCTCCAGGCATTCGTATATCCGAGCACACCCTCGCTCATGACCTCCTACAGAACTATATCCGGCAGACCTCACCACAAGGTTCTGTCAGGGACGACAGAAGCGAGAGGGAGGGGGGTGTTGGAAGCAGCCAAAGGCATAGAAGACACAGAAGCATGTAACAACGGAGCAGGGAGCCAGTCGAATCTTTTTTCAAAGAATTATGTTTTCAAATACTTTCCAAAAACCTCCAATAGTGATTTTTATCACTATTGTAACATATGTAACATAGAAAACCCCATTTTGTAATCCATAGCTCCATTTTGTGCAAGCCGAGGAGTCCTTGAGCTTGAGGAGCTTAGGTAGAACAAGCGTATCAATTTTCGTTATTTTTAGACACAGTTTACCCTTGCAAATAGCATCTAGGACCTAATTTTTAACTATGCCGGTCACTAGATGTGAAACCGGTCAAAACTAGTCTAGAAACTATAAAAAGTGCTAGAGAGCTCATTTTTGAGGTTGGTTAGTGTGAGCTTAGAGCTATTTTGAGCTTGTAAGAGTGTTCTTGAGTAATAGAGTTGATTTCTCACCTTCCATTGTGTCTTGCTTGTCTCTTCGTAGTGTGTGTGTATGTGTGTGTGCATTTCTATGCTTCTCACCTTCACTCTCACTTCATCTCACATTCACGATCTTCATATCACTCCTATCTCTTCCGCGGATTGACATTAAGGAGGTGGAGCTTCTTAACGTGGTTCTCACCATTGTGCTAGAGCAACAGATGTGTACTTGCACAACCTACGGGCGAAGGCAATATGGATCTTCCAATTGCCTATGCTAGTAGACAGTTGAATGCGGCTGAACGAAACTATATAACCACTGAACGAGAGGGATTAGGCATGGTATATGCAGTTAATAAGTTTAAATTTTTTACTGATCATCAAGCATTGTTGTACTTGGTAAACAAGCCATGCAATACAGGTAGATTAGTAAGATGGTTTCTCTTACTAATGGAATATGACTTCGAGGTTGTGGTGAGGAAAGGGAAGACCCACTTGAGAGTAGACCATCTCTCTAGGCTCACATCGAGAGAAGCCCCACAAGGAGTATCAGATGCCCTCCGTGATGCTTACCTATTTAATTTGGAAGTTGTACCTTAGTGGGCTAAGCCATTAGTGCCAGTATTGACATACGGGCCTAACCACCCAGTCATAAACACTCAAGGTAGAGAGGTAGTAAAAGCCCAGAAGTATCATATCATGGCAGGAAGTGTGTACAAACATACAGATCACGGGGTATTAGCCTGTTGTGTGGAAGAGGACAAGTACGCGAAGTGGTTGCAATTAGCACATGTAGGTGCATTAGAGCAACACCACTCAAAACAACGAACCCTACAAACATTGAGGAGACTTGGAGTGCATTGGCCTACTATGGAAGCTGATGTTCATAAGCTGTGCAAAGAATGCCCGATCTGCTGCACTAAACCACCTGTGGAACATGCCACTCTTTATTAGGTATCCATAGTGCCAGATTGGAGTGAACTACTAGTAGCATTCTTGAGGACGAAAACATTCCCTCAAGATATGACATTGGCCAGACAAAGAAGTCTAGAACAAGAAGCCTTGGATTACTCACTCATTGGTGATAATCTATACAAGCGTGGTAAAGATGGTTACCTGAGACTATGTGTCCACGAGAGCGAGTATTTGAAGATATTAGAGACTAATCACCAAGGTGTAGCAGGAGGACACTTTGGACCAGATCGGGTAATCAAAGCGATCCTATTTAAAGGCTTGTGGTGGTCGACCCTTCACTTGGATGGACATACCTATGTGAAACGGTGTGATGTCTGTCAGAGAACTCAGTACCCTATACGCAAGGATGAGATGCCACTGAAACCCATGATGGGTGGACGTGCATTCTCTAAGTGGGGAATAGACTTCGTAGGTCCTATTAATCCCCCAGCCAAGGGTTCACATGCTGAATATATCATTGTGGCCACAGACTATCTAACCAAGTGGGTAGAAGTGAAAGCCACATCGAAGAATGATGCCCAAACTACCGCTAAATTCTTATTTGAGAATGTGTTCACTCGATACGGGCTACCCATAGAGCTAGTAAGTGATAGAGGGACTCACTTCTTGAATGAAGTCATTGAAAATCTTTTTCAAGAGTTCTTGGTGATACACAAGAAGTTTGCCCCCTATCACCCACAAGCTAATGGACAAGCCGAAAGCACAAATAAGATTCTATGCAATGTGCTAACCAAATTAGTGAATAACAAACACTCTGACTGGGACAAACAACTACACCATGCTGTTTGGGCATACAGAGTTGCCTATAAAACGGTACTCCAAGCCACGCCCTTTCAGATGGTTTTCGGCCAGAATGCAATGCTACCATTGGATTTTTTGATACCAGCCTTGAAAGTAGCACAAGAGCATGATTGGAAAGGCCATGAGTTGTCCTCTAGAATCTTCGATCTTGAACGATTAGGTGAAACACGATTGAGGGCTGCAGCAGGAATTTATGCAGCCAAGAAGAGGCAAAAGGCATATTTCGATGCACACGTGAAGGATAAGGGCTTGAAAGCAGGAGACCTAGTCCTAGTCTACACCTTGAAGAAACATGCACGGAAGTTAGAGAAGAGAGGTTATGGGCCAATGATTATCAATAGGATCTCCACAAGTGGAGCAGTTCAACTAGCCACTCTAGAGGGTGATATTCTACCAAGTTATATCAAGAACCCCTGACTGAAGAGATGCTAAATCGACTCAACACTGCCAAGAAACATAAAGAAGAAGAGAAACGAATTCGAGAAGAAGCACAGGTAGAAGCTTTAGAATGCATCCAACGAATGAAATTGAGGAGACAAGGTAGAGACCAGCCTATGCCTGACACTCAAGAATCTTGAGGCTATCCCATGGCCATGTGCGAGGCTTCAGATGGACATTCCCATAGAATAATCGACCGACGGCCTTTTGTAACCCTAGAAGTAGGACAAGGAGAGAGTGTAAGGACAGTGAGAGCTTTAATTGACTCAGGGGCAGCCACTAGTGCAGTTCGACTTTCTTACTGCCAAGAGCTGCAATTACAAATCAATCCTATAGAGGCATATCTCATAAGATTGGGAGGTGTGGAAACCCCTTGCATTGGTGAGGTGGAACTTCCCCTCTACATTCAAGAGGTGCTAATGGCAGTCAAAGTGCTAGTGTGTGAAGACGAGGATCTGACCGAACCTCTTGTCCTGGGCCAAGACTGGATCTATGATCATGCAGTCAGCCTCAACCTAAGAAGTGGACTTCTTCAGGCATGGGTAGGCCAAAACCACATAACGATTGAATTAGAAAATCAAGCACATAAGCCGCTAGAAGAGGCACTGAATCCTGGTCCTTCCAGGAGTCCACCTGAAATGAACCATGCTACTCTTGACCAAAGTTCTATGGTGCAAAAGATTGCCACTCATGAAGAAGGTACAGAAGTCAACAAGGAGTTCCCTTCTTTTCCAAAGAGAATTCGAGGAAAGCAAGTCGGAAAATACAAGATACAGAGGAGCCCGAGGACCAAGAAGAATGAACACCAACCAGTACAATACAGAATACCCCATGGCATGAAGCAGATCTGGATACGCAAAGGTGAACAACCCTCGGCTTTGGAGACAGGATTCCAAAGAAGCATCAAGCAAGCTACAGTGTCGAGGACTACAGTGAAGGAGTACCCTAGGCATCAATCTAGACAAACCATTTCTATTTGGGTTCCAAAGCAGTCAATGAAGGCGATCCCAAAAGCTAGACAAATATGGGTGCCCAAGACCTGATTCCTAGCTCAAATAACTTCACCTCCAATCACAAGATCAAACCAACACTCACGAGTCCTATTGGCTCCCATCCAAAGGCAAACATCTACACTCCACACCACCACATTCTCGGTCACGCCTCGGAATGCTTGGAAATGGGTACCCAAAAGGTCCCAAACCCAACACACTCTAGTACGCAAACCTTCACACATCATCGCCAATAAAAGCAACGATTCCAGCATCAAAGTTTGGAGACCTAAACCCCATATCAAACCCCCTGACCCACCTCTGTAAATCCTTCCCCTCTGATGTAGGTGCATTCTGAGAACATTGCACATCCAAAGTATGCATCTAGAGTGAACCCTAACCTACTAACCCACATGTACACACATCACGAACACTTCACCCACTAACCTCTAACCACTTGGAATGTCATGTTGGTATTGTGGAGGGAACACCATAACATCCTGTTTCCTATGCAATGCTAATGTGCCTCTCTCTTCTTCTAGCAGATAAGCATCAACAACTACAAGCACTCTCATGGCAGAAGCAGTAGGTCCGAGCTCACAGGCAGGAGTAAGTACTGCAGGAATTGATGTGGATAGTCTACCTGTTGATGTGCCACCAACTGAACGACCTGTGGAGCTGCAACACCTTCAGCAGATCCCGGTACCGGATCCACCCACAGGGATCACAGAGAGAGTCCATGCCAATTCTCATTGGTTCAATGGCATGCTAGGTCCATTAGGAGAGGCCAAGTATATATGGGAGTCTAAGTGCGAGTATGACAGATCATAGGTCGGATTCCAATTTTTCTCCAAGGAGTTTGAGACTCTACAGAACACAGAAGATCTCCAGACCATATGGCAACGTGCAGGGCTAGCCGAATACTTTGAAGCACCACTACCTAAACCGGATCTCCTTCGATGCTATTATTTGGTCTCCACATTACAAGCTAACGAAGAAAAGGACAAATCAGGAACATTCGTACTTCCTTCTTTGCTGGGCAACAACGAGTTGAAAGGTTTGAACTTACACTGGAATTGGTGAGCGCTACTTTGAATATGCACGGTACACATGTACCTTCTGAGAAGGATGCTCTCATTCCTACTAACATGAAGGATAGGAAACTACTGAAGCTTAAAGATATGGCAACACTCACACCAAACATGTCCATCCCTCTCCATATGTGCATGCAACATTTTGCTTTCCCTGGCCAAGACCGCTTCACACAACCGCACAAAAGAATTTGGTTCGCTCTTTACTTGACGGAGACAGGTGCGTTACCAATTAAGCTTCCTGTATGGATTGTGGAGCAGTTGTATGAAGAAAATAAAAGGTCATCCAGGAAACTAGTGGTGAATGGCTGTTGTGCAATCACGCGCATTATATACAGATGCTTAGCATATGATGTACCCATTGAGCGTGCTCTAACTTGGGCACAACTACAAATGTTTAAGAGACTCAAAACTGCCACTCATCAATCCAAGCGCATGAGGGGCTCAATTCCTTGTGTCTAGACACGTGAAGTTCTGACTACTCCAGAAGTCTCGCCACGAGGGGAGGCCATTGTACCTCCCTTTACCATTAGAATACCCAGGTCTGGATCTGAAACTACAACACAAGCTGCCCCTTTGGCTCCTCCTGTTCCATCCGAATTTGAATTTGCTACGACTGGAGATGCTGAAGGGATGGGTCCCCTTGACATCGAAGCATTCTTACAGAGTACACAACTCTCTGATGTAGAGTTTTATTCAAATACAGAAGAACATGGCACATCTTCACAAAGAAGGAGAAAATCCACAGAAGGTCGCCATGTACATTGGGGTGACGATTAGCAAGGTCAACAACAAGGACACCTAGAAGAAGAAGGAGCAGACGAAGAGGAGGCCACTGAAGCCCCCGCTTATACAGCAGAACTCCGAAGGCTGTATCAAATCATGGAACGAGTGTGATCGCAACAACTGCTCACCGAACAGAGCAGTAGGGTACTCATGGCTCAGCTTTTGGAAGAAGTAGGAGTTGACTCAGAATACAATGAAGGTCTCTTATTAATGGCAGAAACCTATGGGGTAGTAGAAGCAGTTCAAACCGCGATTCGGAGGTCTCCAATTCAATATGATTCACGAAGATTCCAAACACGACCGCGGTCAGGCAAAAACATCCAGAAGATCCCCGTTACGAGAGCAGAAGGGCCTATTATTACATCAGAACCCATTAAGACAACCTCCCAAGCAGCTATAACTTCTGGCCAAGAGCACTCAGTCACCCATGATGAATCAACCGAGCCACTACCACCCACACCATCGCCTCCCAGAACAGAAGCCGTGGAGATCACCTCGACCACTCAACCCACCGAACAAACCTTCATCTTCCGTACTCCCACCTCTAGTTCAACCCGATTCTCCACCTATGAAAACCCAATCTATGAAGCTACCACCATCACTACACAATCCACTGAATCGCTCATAGAACCTGCCCTAGGACATCCATCCCCCATGCCCTCAGCCATAGGCCATTCCGATTCTAGATCCATATTCTTGGGATTCCCTGCTACCACGCCACCTTTTATGGCCTCCCTGCCTTCAGAATCTCACCTCCCAAACCCCATCCCTCCAATTCTCCAACCCTTCCATGCCTTTCTTTCAAGAACATTTCAACCCCGGTCTCAATCATTTCCTCTATTTTTAGTTCCCCCACCCTCTTCTCACTTATTCACCACTTTCACACACACACCACCTACCATTCCAATGTATATGGTAGATACCACACTCGCATCCACTCCTGAAAGCATGGACATTTCACCACCCACGGCACCTCCCCCTCCCCCCACGCTTCCACCTCCTCCCATTCCCCCTCCACCAATTTCACCCACACACACGTCTTCAATAGACACATCATTCACTCTTCCCCTTCCCCAATTCCCTTCCCATGCATCTTCCATTATACACACCACACCCTCATCCATAGGCAATGCATTGGACACTATGCTCACATGTATATCACAGTTAAGGACAGAGTACAATCAGCTCGAGCAACATAATGTACGACTGCAAGAGCACTCGGAGATGCTACAACATCGTCTTGCTGCAATAGAAGAGGAGAATGCTTGCCTCCATACACAATTCCACACTTTACAAGAGGCCCATAGCATATTAGAAGTACAATTACAGAACACTGACCAGGAAGCAATACAAGTGGTAGAAGGTCATCTACAGACACAGCTAGAACGCAGTTCAAACCTTCAGCGAAATATGGCCCTACTCAAGTGACACCTTGCAGCAGCTCATGAAGAGAATCGACGCCTACAACTACAGAATCAAGAAAACCTAGAAGCAGCGATTGAAAGCACACCTGGGGCACCCATCAATCCCTCAAAGTTTCAAGCTGTGACCCCCGACAATATTAAAATCATCTTGGAAGATTATGCTCGATTGCTTGAAGCACATGACCAGTTATCAGAGGAACTGTGTCAACTGAGGCAGAAACAACGAAAAGACACAACGACTGCCTCGCAAACCACCTCCTCAACGGCTTCACTTCTCACAGACTCAGAGGCTCTAAAAGATCTCCAGAAACAGGTCACAGAATTGCAAGCACGCCTACTACAATATGAGAGACCTCCATCCCCACCAAAGGCTCCCACCGATGAGGAAACAGTACAAATTCCGGTGGAACAAATGTTTGAAGAAGAATATGACCCACAACCATTCCCAGGAGGTCAACAAACAGAAGAAGGTCAGGATACGTTCGAAGCACCTGGTTTTCTTTACCTTCTTGACTGAATCGCCTATCATCTAGACGCCTTATCCTCTCTCCGAACTCCAATACAGGCCGTGCTATATCATTTTGGCTGATTATAACACATAAATACAGAGAGTCACAGGCAAGATTCCTACCTTCGCTACCCAGTTTCAACCGGAAGACCGTCCTCCAGACGTGCAAAAAGGCAAAATTCGTCAACCAACATGGCGACAGAAACTTCTTGAGACATATCCTGAAATGCTGCGGACATGGAACAATGCACCTTTACATCTCCTATACAATCCATGCTACGGTCCAGTTCCACGGCGCAGGTCTTGGAAAGCATTCAACATTAAAGCTCAGAACAATGCACAATGCAAGGAATGGCTAAACTACCCGTACATAGCGCCACCGTAGGGACCACCATCGATAGCGTACATGATGGCCACAATTCGACATTGGATGCCTCGATTGAAGCCCATGCCAGATGTGGCAGCTCAAATGATGCTTAAGATTTTAGATATGATGCAGGTAGTACTGAAAACCTTTAGAAATGCAGCAACACCATAGGTACGTCTACGGGGTTTACCAATGGAAATTACGATTTGGTGTATGACATGAGCACCACCCCCAGTATTCGTGTGGCTTACGCCTGGCATGCACGCATCAAATACCTCCCTGCATGTTACAAACAGACATTCGAAGAAATGTTCAGATCAGGTTTCTGGGAGTATCACTCGGAGGTCTTCGCACTGAAGCCAACACACCTGCTCCATCTCTTTGCTTGTGAACAAGCCATGTACTCCGAGTACTACACCACACCGCAACCAGAGGTCCCCGATGCAATAAATTGGGATGCATTGGAAGCTGACCTCGCAAGAGGCTTAAGGATAGGAGAACATGAATTAGCCACCAATGTCATCCAATACTATATCAACCACCCTATAGAACAGAGGTCTGTCAGGGATGACAGACGCTAGGAAGGGGGGAGTGTTGGCATACAAGTCAGATGAAGAGCATACCAGCACAACAGAGCGGTCATGCACAATACGGCAACAAGGCCTAATCATTTTTTCCATGGACCATTCACAACTCAAGTGATTTTAATCACTACACAAACATTGTAAATTCCGTTTTTGGTAGAATAGACTCCATTTTGTTCAAGCCGAGGAGTCCTCGAGCTTGAGGAGTATTAGAATTAGCTACATACCAATTTTCATAATTTTTAGACTCCGTTTGAGCCCTCAAATAGGCTCTAGAACCTAATTTTTAACTAGGTCGGACACTAGGTCTGGACAAGGCCAAAGCTAGTGAGAAAACTATAAAAAGAGCTAGAAAGCTCATTTTAGGGGTGGTGTAGCTCAATGATGAGTAGCACCTCCTTTAATGTCAATCCGGGAAGACGTGAGGATGGTATGAAGACCTCGAGCAAGTGGCGGCACAAGTGCGTGAGTGAGAAGCACACAAGCATGCACACACATACACACACACGCGCACACACAGCAAGACAAAGAGAGAGAATCAATGGAGTTCTTTAGATTACTTTCAATAGCTCTTACAAGTTCGTTTCAATTACAATCTAGCCCCAAAAATGAGCTCTCTAGCCCTTTTTATAGTTTTTGACTAGCTTCTGGTCCTGTCCAGACCTAGTGTCCGGCCTAGTTAAAAATTAGGTTCCAGGGCTTATTTGGGGGTTCAAACGAGATCTAAAAAATACGAAAATTGGTACGCAACTACTTCTAAGGCTCCTCAAGCTCAAGGACTCCTTGGCTTGCACAAAATGGAGCTACAAAAAGGTGAAATGATATTTACAATGATTGTTAGTGATAAAAATCACTGTTGTTGTAGGGATTTCTTCTAGTGCTCTGCCATACATATCTTCGAGCTCCCTACTTGCTCTTCCTTCCTGCATGTCCATCTCTTTGATTTGCATTAATGTCTTGAAAAAATATTGGCCTACTTGCCAGATCTTCTTTGACTGCCCTGTTTGCTTGTGCTGTCCCTTCGCTCTGACTCCCTTCTTTGACTTTCATGTCTTGTACGTCCTAGTGTACCAAGGCTACTGCCAACACCCCCCCCACTCTCGCGTCTGTCGCCCCTGACAGACCCTTGTCTAGCTGCTTTTTGGACGTAGTATTGTACAACATCGGCGGCGAGGTGGTGTTCTTCTAACCTGAGTCCCCTTGCTAGATCTGTCAGCAATGCATCCCAATTGACTGGCCCTGGGACATCTGGATGTGGCACCCGTAACTGCTCTGAGTGAATGGTTCGCTCCACAGCAAATAAATGGAGGAGATGTGAGGGTCTGGGTACAAATATTTCTGAGTGGTATTCCCAGAACCCTGTTATGAACATCTCTTCGAATGTTTGTTTGAAGCAGGCCGGGAGGTATTTTATTCTGGCGTGCCAAGCGTATATCACCTCTATGGAAGGAGTGGTGCTCATGTCATAAACTAAATCTTGGTTTCCTGTAAGGAATCCGACGCCTGAGAAGTGTGGGTCCTTGATATTCTTGAATGTCCTGAATGTAATAAGCATTAACTCAAAAATTTTCATGCACATCTGGGCCATTACATCAGGGGTATTCTTTAATCGGATGCTCCAGTGCCGTATAGTGGAAATCATGTAATTGACGGTGGGAGGCCCTTGAGGGGGTGCTAGATAGACGTAGTTTAACCATTTGGCGCATCCCTTGATATTCTTGACTGCAATGGTAAACTCTGGCCATGTGCGTCTGCGGAGTACAGGAACATAACAAGGGTTATATTTAATAAAAAGAGGCATATTCGTCCAGGTGCGAACCATCTCCGGGTAGGTTTCGAGGAGTCGGATCCTCCAAGTGGGTTGATGAATGGATCCTTTTTTGGCGCTCTCTGGGATATCATCTGGCCCAAATTGTGTAGCAAACGTTGGAGGTTTGCCACATCTGTGTTGGATTTCTGCATTGTAGTCCGCCAGAAGTATACAATATGGCACGTATTGATCATCATTGGTTCCGATCCATCTATGGTGGGACATGCTGCGGAAGTATTCTGATTTAATAATAGTGTCCTCTATCTTTGCCATAGATTGGATCTGAACTGCCACTCGATCTTCATGAGTTGATGCCGTTTTCTCTAGTGTTTGGAGCCACTCAGGTACTTCGATTTCTAACGTATCCATTCCTTCTGCGGTTTGCTCACCACCTGGCATTGGCATAGGAACGTAAGGTTCCTCATACGTCTCATCTACCTCGATGGGTACCAAATCCTCGGGTTCAGGTTCGACAACTGGAGAGGGTTGCCTTTCATGTGTGAGTAATCTTGCCTGTAATTCGGCCACCTGCTCTTTCAATGTCTTGACTTCCTCTGAAGTCGTGGTCGTTTCCGTGACTTTGGGTGCTGTCTGTTGCTCTTGGAGTTGATTGCGCAGCGCATCACGTTCCCTTTCCAAGTCATCATGAGCTTCTAATAGATCTGCATAGCTGTCCAAGATGGTCTTCATTGTCTCTGAGGGCACAGCTTTAAACTGCTCTGGATCAATTTCGTGTGGAGAGCCTTCCATTGCTGCTTCTAGATTTGCTTCATTTTGCTGCTGCAGCCTCTTGTTTTCTTCTAGGGCGGCCGCCATGTGTTTTCTGAGAAGTGCCAGGTTACGCCGGACTTTGAGATTATCGGCTTGGTATACCTCGAGCAGAGCTTCTAGTTGTTTGGCACCTGATTCTGTCGATGGTTGGGGTGCCGCCAATAAGGTTTGGTGAGCCTGCTCAAGCGTCGTGTAGCGTTGATTCAGTTCTGCATTTTCTGTTTGTAGAATGAGAAATTGTCTTTGTAAGTTTTGATGGTGCGTTTCCAGATTCTGATACCGGTTGTCCAGAGCTTTGTACTCATGCTGGAGCTGGTATACACATTGGTTTAATGCTAAGAATATGTTATTTACATTAAATAATGCTGGGAAGGGTGAAGATGCAGGGGGAATGGGGGCGGGAATGGGAGAGGTGAATGATGTGGATGTACGTGGAGATGTGGGTGGAGGGGGTATGGGTGATGAAGGTGGCATGGGGGGAGGGAGCGGTGCTGTGGCAGGTGATGTTTCCATCGTGTCAACTGTTTGAGTGACGGTGTAGATGGGAATCGTTGGTGGAGTGGATGTGACATCGGTGAACAGGGTGGTGAAGGTGGGCATGGTGACTCCCCCGTATTGGATTCCCGGAGAGAGTGGGATGCCCATGACAACGGTAGTGGTAGTGGATGTGGTAGTGTTAGTGTCCTGTGGTGGAGTGAATTGTGTAGTGTGAGGTGGGGATGGTGGTGACAACGGTGCTTCCTGATATTCTTCTGCTTGCGCTGCCTCGCCTGGTGCTGATGTATTGATGTGAATTTGCTTCCCGGACCTCCTGGGACGAACGGGAACTCTTTTTTCAAACCTGTGGATGTAGGCCATTGCCTCATGAATGGCCTCGTCCAGTCCTACAGCGTCGGCATGAAGGTTCATGGACTCAATGAACAACTCGTCCACACCTTCCTCAGCTAGCAAGTCGTTCATGGGTCTTTTGCCCTGTTCTAGAGACATCTGATGCTGTTCCTGAACCAATCGCATGGTTCGATATAGTCTCTTGATTTGTGCCGAATATGCTGGGGCACTTGCTAACTCGGAGAGTTCGTCATATTCTTGATGTTGTTCTTCGTCGGCCTCTTCTTCATCTCCTCCTGCCTCTTGTTCATCTACATCGACTTCTACAGTTTGTGGTTGGGTGGGGGCCGATGTTGTTTGGGGTCGCGGTTCCTGAGCTCGCGCTGCTTCGGCTTCGAGGTTAGAGTCATAGATTAATCTGGCAATTTCTTCATCCGTGAGGTCCTCAAGAGTAAATCCCTGCGGAAATTCCAAATCGGATGGAATGGGTGGAAACACCAGATTAGGCCCCTCTGTGCTTGGTCTTGGTAACCGGATTGTGAATGGCCTAACTCGTCGTGTCTGGGGAGGAGTGATTTCTGGTGTAGCGGTAGCTCCCCTTGGTTGAGCACAGGGTAGTTGGACTCCCCCCCTCATCTTCTTTGATGGGGGACCTGCTGCTGATAGTCTTCTCTGGAATTCTTGGACTCGGGACCATACGAGTGCCCGCTGAACAGGCACGTCATAAGCCAAGCATCTATAGATTATTCTGGTCAAAGCACAACACCCGTGGAGCACATTCTTCTGTTTTTTGTTCCACCTTTGATGCGCTAGGTGGATCTGGTCTATGATCCAGTGTGGCACATTGATGGGCAGGCTTTCGGTTTCTGCTAGATATAAACTGAACCATATTTTTTTCGGGGGCATTGTGAAGCGTTCTTGGGCGGGAAAAGCAAAATGTTGCATGATGGTTCGCAGGTGAAGCGCAATGGTAGGTGTCATCGCAACCATGTCCTTCAGCTTATTAAGATCTTTGTGCTTCATTCGACCTGGAACCATGGTTTCCTTTTCTGTTGGGATGTGCATGCCATACATACCCAATGCTTCTCTTACCAGATTGAGGGTCAACTTGAATCTTTTAAGCTCATTACCCGGCAGCAGTGATGGCAACACAAAGGTGCTGTCGCCGCCCTTGGCTCTGCTTGGTGTGATGGTACTGATCAGATAAGAACATCGTAAAAAATCCGGCTTTGGTAAGTGAGTCCTGAAATAACTTTCCACACCTGCTTTGACCCAGACTGATCTCATGACTTCGGCATTTTGGTAGCTTTCAAACTCGCGTGCGAAAAAGTGGTATCGACCCCATTTGCCATTGAACTCCAATTCTGCTTCCCAGAAATAGGTCCCATCGCCCAGTGGTCCAGCAACATCACTGAACCAATGCGCATGCTTACCTACTTGAGAAGTGTGCCCTTGAGGAGGATCCTGAATGGGGAGCACATGCACTGCTTGAAGCTCTTGCGGTCTTGCTGTGAGACGTGGCTCAAGGAGAAGTGTTTCTATGTCCACAATCTGGGCACCAGATCCGGCTTGAGAACTAGTACCTGCTTCTGCCATGGCCCTGTTCGCTGGTTGGTTCTGTGAGAATATAGAACCAAGTGTTAACATCGTAATGGACAGAATAAATCCGTTGTTGTCCCCGTTACAACATTAACATGAGGTGGATGATGAGTTAGTGGTTAGTAAGTGCATGAAGACAGTGTGTGTATTTAGTGCTTGTGTTGTCCTAGGAGACTACTGCAGTTAGTAAGTAGGTATGGATTTACAAATTGGGGTCGGGGGGTTTATTACAGGCCCTAGGCTGCCAAATGCAGTGAGTGGGCTTTGCCTTCGGTTTCGGAGAGTCTCTACAGAGCCTTCTCGGTGTCGTGGTTTGAAGATGAGGCCTTTTTGGGACCCATTTACAATTGATTACATGTACGCTCTTGGGTTTGGGTGTGTACATGAGTGTCGAGAACGAGTGAAATCTGGCAGTATGCGTCGCTGCGTTATGCTGTTTAAGTTGTGGCCTCAGCGTAGCTACTTGTGCCATCAAGCAAGCCTTAGGCACCCAAATTTGTCTTGATTGTGGGCTTGCCTTCATCGACTTCTTGGGCACCCAAATAGATTTTACTTTAGCAGAAGAATTTCTGAAAGACTTCTTATTAGCGTTGCGTTGTTGGTCACTAATAAGAGGCTTTGCCCCTGTAGTTGACGGTGGTGCAACCGGTCGTTCGCCTTTCCGCACCCATACCTGGTCTATTTTCTGGGCTGTTCTGCTGCGCAGGTACTTTTGATCTCTGACATAGGTAGTACCCTGCTTCTTCTGCCTTTGATCCACCTTGGGTTGCTGCCTCCTTCTAGCCTTTGGAAAAGAAGGGAGTTCCGTTGCATTCCTGACTCCTTTTTTGCAAATATCATTCCTCTGCAACACATAGTTTTGGAAACAAGAACAGCATGGTCATCTTCATGTGTACCCCTGGAAGGACCAGGAGTCTGTGCCTTTCCTAGTTCCTTGAGTGCTCCATTGTCTAATTCTACTGTAACTCGACTATGATTGACCCAAACCTGGAGAAGTCCACTTCTTAGGTTTAGATTGACTGCTTGGTCATAGATCCAATCCTGACCCAAGACGAGAGGTTCAGTGAGATCCTCATCTTGACACACTAGTACTTTAACGGTCATTGCCTCCTCGTGAATGTAGAGGGGAAGTTCCACCTCACCCATGCAAGGGGTTTCCACGCCTCCCAATCCTATGAGGTATGCTTCCATAGGATGGACAGTTAACTGTAACTCTTGACAGTAAGACAACTTAACAGCGCTAGTGGCAGCACCTGAGTCAATCAAGGCTCTTACGGTCCTTGTACTCTTTCCTTGTCCTATGTCTATGGTTATGAAAGGACGTCTATCAATTATTCTATTCGAGCTTGTTCCTGCAACTTCACACATGGCTTTGGGAAATCCTTGGTCTGCAGAGTCATTCGCTCCAGGCTGATCTCTACCTTGCCTTCGTAATTTCATCCTTCTGATGCGTTCTAAAGCCTCTGCTTGAGCTTCTTCTCTAATTCTCTTTTCTTCCTCTTTGCGTTTCTTAGCAGTGTTGAGTCGGCTAAGCATTTCCTCCGTGAGGGGTTCCTGATACAACTTGACTCTGCAACCGCTAATATAATTTGGGAGAACATCACCCTCTAATGTGGCCAATTGCACTGCTCCGCTTGTGGAGATCCTATTGATGATCATAGGTCCGTAGCCTCTCTTTTCTAGCTTCCTCGCGTGTTGTTTGAGTGTATAGACCAAGACTAGATCTCCTGCTTTCAAGCCTTTATCCTTCACATGGGCATCGAAATATGCCTTCTGTCTCTTCTTGGCGGCATATATTCCTGCAGCGGCTCTTAGTCTTGTTTCCCCTAATCGTTCAAGGTCAAAGATCCTAGAGGAGAGTTCGTGACCTGTCCATTCGTGTTCTTGTGCTACTCTCAATGTAGGGATTAGGAAGTCCAAGGGTAGCACAGCGTTTTGGCCGAATACCATCTGAAAGGGGGTGGCTTGGAGTACCGTTTTGTAGGCAACTCGGTATGCCCAAACAGCATGGTGTAGCTGTTTGTCCCAATCAGAGCGTTTAGTGTTCACTAATTTCGTCAGTACATTGCATAGAATCTTATTAGTGCTCTCAGCTTGTCCATTAGCTTGAGGGTGATAAGGGGCAGACTTCTTGTGTATTACCAAGAATTCTTGGAGTAGATTTTCAATCACTTCGTTCAAGAAATGAGTGCCTCTATCACTTACAAGCTCTATGGGTAGTCCATATCTCGTGAACACATTCTCAAACAAGAATTTGGCAGTTGTCTGAGCATCGTTCTTTGTTGTAGCCTTTACCTCTACCCACTTGGTGAGATAATCTGTTGCCACAATGATGTATTCCGCATGAGAACCTTTCGCTGGGGGATTAATAGGACCTACGAAGTCTATTCCCCACTTAGAGAATGCACGTCCACCCATCATAGGTTTCAGTGGCATCTCATCTTTGCGTATAGGATACTGAGTCCTTTGACAGATATCACACCGTTTCACATAGGTATGTGCATCCATGTGAAGGGTGGGCCACCAGAAGCCCGCAAACAATATTGCCTTGATCACCCGATCTGGTCCAAAGTGTCCTCCTGCTACACCTTGGTGAGCAGTTTCTAAGATCTTAAGATATTCACTCTCATGGACACATAATCTCAGGTAACCATCTTTACCGCGCTTATATAGATTATCACCTATGAGTGAATAATCCTGGGCTTCTTGTTCCAAACTCCTTTTTCTAGCTAGAGTCATGTCTGGAGGGAATGTGTTTGTCCTCAGGAATGATACTAGTGGTTCGCTCCAATCTGGCACAATGGATACTTGATAGAGAGTGGCATGTTCCACAGGTGGTTTAGTGCAACAGATTGGGCATTCCTTGCACAACTTTTGGACATCCGCTTCCATGGTTGGCCAGTGCACTCCGAATCTCTTTAGAGTCTGTAAAGTTCGTTGTTTTGAATGGTGTTGCTCTAGTGCACCTACATGTGCTAATTGCAACCATTTAGCGTACTCATCCTCTTCTACGCAACAAGCCAAGATCCCTTGATCTGTGTGCTTGTACATGCTTCCTGCCATGATGTGGTATTTTTGGGCTTTTACAACCTCTCTGTTCCGTGTGTTTACCACAGGATGGTTAGGCCCGTATGTCAATACTGGTACCAATGGCTTGGCCCACTGCGGCACCACTTCCAAATTAAACAAGTAAGCATCAGGAAGGTCATCTGACACTCCTTGTGGGGCTTCTCCCGATGTGAGCCTAGAGAGATGATCTGCTCTCAAGTGAGTCCTACCTTTTCTTACCACAACCTCAAAGTCATATTCCATTAGTAAGAGAAACCATCTTACTAATCTACCTGTATTGCATGGCTTGTTTACTAAGTACAACAATGCCTGATGGTCCGTAAAAAATTTAAACTTATTTGCAAGCAAATAATGTCTAAACTTTTTAACTGCATATACCATGCCTAATCCTTCTCGTTCAGTAGTGGTATAATTTCGTTCAGCCGCATTCAATTGTCTACTGTCATAGGCAATTGGAAGGTCCATATTACCTTCACCAGTAGGTTGTGCAAGTACACATCCAATAGCATAATTGGATGCATCCACGTGAACATGGAATGGCTTATTCCAATCTGGTGTGGTCAAGATTGGTGCTGAACATAATCTTCGTTTAAGCTCCTGGAAGGAATCCTCACATTCATCCGTCCACTCAAAGTTTGTCAGAAGTCCGTACATGGGCTTTGCAATGACAGCATACATGTGTATAAATCGTCGATAATAACCACAATGCCCCATGAAAGCTTGTACTTCCTTGACATTCTTTGGCCTAGGTAGCTCTGCTATGGCTCTCACTTTTTCTTCGTCGGTAGATATGCCATTCTTTGACACTATGTGTCCGAGAATCTTACCTTGCCTGACCATAAAAACGCACTTTTCTGGGTTCAGGCAGACTTGATATTCTCTACATTTGTCAAAGATTTGTCTGAGTTCAGGAATATGAGTTTGTCTAACATTGGAATGAGCACAAAGATCATCAACATAGACTTCTAAACTCTTCCTCAGGAACTCCTTAAACACATGGCACATCAGCCTCTGGAAGGTGGCTGGTGCATTGGTAAGCCCAAATGGCATTACTCTAAAAGCAAAAATGCCCCATTCCGTGGCAAAGGCTGTCTTATGCTGATCCTCTGGAGCTATGGCCACTTGATTGTAGCCCGAAAATCCATCAAGGAAGCTGTACACTTCCTTGCCTGCCACTCTTTCTAAGAGATGCTCTGTGATGGGAAGCGGATAGTTATCTCGAATTGTGGCGGCATTAACCTTTTTCAAGTTAATGCACACACGCAGTTTGCCATTCTTCTTGGGCACCACTACGATGGGGGATACCCATTCAGTGTGCTCAATTTCATAGATAAATCCAGCTTCGACCAGTCTATCTATCTCTTCTTTGATCTTAGCAGCATAATTATCGTTATATGTATAAGGCTTTTGCTTAGAGGGTTTAGCATCTGAGGTCATGGGGATGGTGTGTGAGCATATGTCAGGGTCAACACCTTTCAAATCCTTGTAACTCCAAGCGAATACATCTCTGTATTCTCTTAGCAAGGTAATCAATTCGTACTCTTCTTCTTCTGTCAGGTCATGGCCTATATACGTACATCTCTCCTCTCCTTCTTCTAGGGCCACTACGATTTTCTTGGTGGTTTCTTTGTTATCATAGGCCTCTCCTGATTGTGCCTCTCGTTTAGGCATTCTTATCATGACTCTCCTGTCATCTATCTCGTACTTCTTAAAATTTTCTGGGACCTCAAACAAAGATTCTTCCGCCTCTGGTAAAACTTCTTTCTTTCTTCGTTTCTTTCCTTCTTCCTTCGAGGTCATATGTGTTGCTAATCTTACATCATTTGTAACCTCTCCATGCTTCTGAGGTTGAAATTCTACTTCATGGAAGTATTCTTCATCTGATGCAAATGGAGGGTCCATAATGATTGACTCTAGATCGGAGTCACTTGCATCCTCAAATGCATCAGGGCTAGGTTCGCATTCTTCTAAAACTGCCTCTCCCATGATTGGCTCTATGGAGAAGACTGAAATATCATAGCCATCCTCATCACAGTGAGGTGTCCATTGTTCTTCATTGATGGCTACGTCCATTGTTGCTAAAATTTCTGCCCAGCCATGGGGTTCAAATTCCTCGTCTGGAAAAACTACAGGGGCATAGGCTGGGTCTTGGATCGATCTATGGGTTTCTTTTGCACCTACCTCTCTGGCTTTCTCTCTCTTCTCTTCTTCTACTGCTACTTTGCACATCCATAAGTGGGTGTCTTCATGCATCCAGGAGGATCCTGATCCTATGGAATGCACAGATTCTGTATCATCTTTGGCTCTATGGATGGGATTCCATTGGATAGGAGGGACATCTCTATGAGAATAATCCTTGAGATTGACTTTGGTTGTAACACCTAAGTGCTGCAGGTACAAAGAATTGGTCCCCCAATCCTGTACCACTTGCAACTGTCGCATGAATGGTCTTCCCAAAATCATCTCATAGGCATGATTTTTGCTGAAGTCACATATGGCAAAGGTATGTTCAAACTCGACACCACAAGTGGTGAGAGTTATTCCTTCTAGCAATCCTAGGGGTCTCTCTATGTGACCATCTGCCATTTGCAATTTCATTCTCGTTGGCCTGAGTGCTGGCTTGCCCCAACGCTTCCATAAGGAGGTAGTGGCAATTGCAACTCCTGCACCTGAGTCCAAAATTGCCTTAGTGGTGTAGTCCTGGTAGGTAATGGGAAGATAGGTGTTCCCTTCTTCACCCTCACACATATCTCCTATTTTATCCAAGGGAATTTCTGGCACTGTCCTATGGGATCCTACCCTGGAACGAGGTTTTGCAATTTCAGTTACTTGACTATCTACATATTTCCGCGCTTCTGGTCTATCCTTGGGCAGTTCTTCCAAAGTGAGATCACGCTGCACTTTGGTGTTCTTTACTATCTCCGTGTTCCTAGGTATGACTGAATCGTCGTTCCTTACCATGACTGTGGGTGCTCTCATACACGTGGATTTTGCTTCCCATGGGCCTGTGAAGTGGGGTAACTCTTGTATGGAATTAGATTCAAAGTCCAATCTCTCGTGAGATTGAGTACTCTCATGTTCCCCGTAAATTGATGGGATGTCTTGTGGGAATTGGTCGTGTGCATCGTCCACAAGTTCAAAAGGAGGGGTGACCTCACTTTCGTTATCCCATTTGTCTTCTTGAATCTCTCATAGGAAGTCTGGTGCAAACCGATTCATAAAAGAAGAAGTGTCTGGCTCCGTAGAATTAGGTACATATGCTACCTGGGAAGGAGGGCTTATTCTATCGTTGGCTCTTTCCTCGTTGTCATAGATGGCTGAAGCACAAGCTTCTTGGGGAGGATTACTTATGCTATTACTTTTCCGAACAGACTCATACGCTCTCTGGGAAGGAATGTGGGTTACCTGTGGAGGTACATATGCTTTCGCGGGAGGCTCCTGTGACCTTTGGGGAGGAAGATAAGTTTCTTGAGGAGGCCCACGGGCTTCCTGAAGAGGCTGGCTTATCCGTTCTCTTGCCCTTTCCTTTCTTTGAGGGGTAGGTTCCTTTTCTGACTGTGCCATTGGCCTCTCTATTCTTTCTAAGGAGGGGAAGTTGTCCGGTTTAGGGGAATTGGCCATATACACTTCGGATGGGGAAGGATCCATATTTTTGCTTGCCTTCTCTCTCTCTTGATTTTTTTCGTCCTTGGCAGATCTTGCAATTATTCTCTCTAATTTCTCTAGGAATCCATCCAAGTGTAATTGCGTTTTGGCTGAGCCCGAGTAATTGAAAAGGCGGCTGGCTTCAAACATAGTCTGAGCCACTGCGACCATTTTCGCGCACAGTTTGGTTCTTTCTATCTCTAGGTCAGCTCTAGGATAGCACTTGGCATGATCCGTGACGTTCGGCCCTTCTTGGATTCTGGCCTGATATGCTTTGAGCATCATGTCTATGTCTTCAGGAGTGGGATCAGCTAATACTGATCCTACCCTAGGGGGTGGTGGAATCGTATGACATGGTGGGGAAGGTGGTGGGTCAGATGGAGATGGGAGGGGTGGCGGCGGGGTATTGTGAGAGGGGATTTGAGAGGTGATTTCAGTTATCCTAGCTTTGGTTTCTCTTATGCTTTCCTCAAGTTCACTCATCTTTTTAGCCCATTGTCTTTTCATTCTTTCCCGACTATCTTTCCATGCTCTAGTCCTTTTCTTTGTTATGCTCTCGGTTTCACTAGCCTCTGAGTTCTTACCCTGGTTTGTCTCTTGGTTTTGCTGCAAAGCCTGAGCTCTAGTGACTACCTGCACTGGTGCAGTGGAAGTGACGCCTCTTGAGGAATCTACAACCAAACCAATCACATTGATCGGAGTGATTTTTGGCATATTATTGGGGTTCTTTGGGCAATCTCGTAAAAGATGCTCTTTTCCACAATCTTGGCAAAAACCTTGGATAGTCACTGACTGGGGTTGTGTAGGTGGGGGCAAGGGACAATCACGAATGAGATGATCTCCCTGGCATCTGTAGCACGGTCCTCTTGGGAATGGAGGTCTTACTTGCCTAGGTTGAGGCCTGGGGTTGGGGTTTGCATACATGACGTTCGTGTAATCTGACTCCCAACTAGGTTCACTTGGTTCTTCACTATAGTAAGACTCACCATGTTCTGGAGACTGCATGTAGTAAGCCTGAGGACTATCGACATGTGTAGAATCAAAGCTATGGTCACTTGGGTCACTTTCTGAGATCAATGGGGTTACTGGTACTATGGCCCTATTCAGGTTTTCTTCTGCAACAGCATACTTTACTGGAATCACGTTAGCGGGGTTTGGGGGCTGTTGAGCTAGTACCGGTTGGGGTCTCGGTTGGGCCTGATATGGTTGCTGATAGGTTTGTTGGGGTCTAGCATATTGTGGTGGTGGAGGATACTGGTTCTGGTATCTGCCTTGTTGGTAGGGTTGAGGGTAGGGTTGCCTAACTGCCTGCTTGTTGTATGGGCAATCTTGCGCAGTGTGGTTTGTGTACTTCTGTTCTATGGTGCAGTACTGGCTACTAGGGTTAACTTGGGGTTGGGCCATAATGGGACACACATTTGCCATGTGGTCGCCACCGCAAGTATAGCATCTTTTCACAGGGGCAAACCTTGGGATTTGTTTGCTAGTTACACCTAATTTCTGAGCTACTTTTTCCGCGAGTTCCTCAATTGATGTAGATTGCATGGAAGAGTGGCTAGATGCACTATCTGAATCTTTGTAGATTTTGGAAAGCTCTAGCTCTTCCCCTAGGTTATCTTCAATGTCAATGCACATGCGTACACATTCTTCTATAGTCCTAGGGTCCTTCAGATACACATAGGATCTCAATTTCGTACTCAGCAATCCATCAAGGAATAAGGCTACTTGTTTAGCAGATGTGGGTAACTCCGAAATAGGGCACCTTTCCAGATATTGTCTAAACCTTCTTCCGGCCAATCTGACAGTCTCTTGGGGGGTCTGTTTGAAGCTGTGGATCAATGAGGAGGTATCGTGTCTTATGCCGCTCTTAGAGAACTCTACAATGAATGCCTCTAGGAGTTGGTCTATGCTCCTGAACTGACGCTCATCTAATGGCTGAAACCATGTAAGTGCCGTGTTCCTAAGGGTTAGACCGAAGGCATTGTACTGCGTGAACAGATCTTCCACTTGTTCAGCTCTCAAGACTTGCTTGAACTCTGCCACATGATCATAGGGATCTCCTGTGCCGTCAAAGTAATTCTTCATGGACTTAACTAGCTGGGTGGGTCTCAAAGTTCTTGCGTGCTCTCTAGGCCTCGGCAGAGGGAATCCATCTACATTTCTTTGGTTCCTGTGGGCTCTATGTATCTCAGGAGGTTCTACCCTATTTGTCTCCGTTCTCGTTCTTTCTCTGCCTACAGGGTTGGCAAAGCTTACTTCCAGTCTATCTCTACTTCTGTCTCTTTGCGTACCATGAGCTTGGAAAGTTCCCACCCCAGGGTGACAATAGGATACATTTGATCTTGGTTGGGGAAAAATAAATTCACCCTTCCACGTGTAGGCATGCCTATCATTTTCTGTCACCACGAAGATCCGTTCTGAAGCATGATCTAAATAGGTCACTCTGCCTGGGCTATCCGGATCCTTAAGCTCATAGATCATGATATTTCCTATGTCCGTTGGCTGATTAGACTTATACCTCCAAAAGGCTTCATCAGTTTCTCGATTGAGGAGCAACTCTATGCTCTTGTTGTCTTGGGGGACCCATTCAGGCGTGATAATCCTAGTGAGAACTGATTTACCTCGAGGGGTTCTAGGTTCCGCACCCATGTTCCCTTGTTCCAGGTCACCTAAGTCCGCTTCTGAGATTACATTCCCAAATTCATCTGTCCTATCTGGATGACTGGTGACCACGTATATGGTTCCTTCCTTGTCCAGGTATGCACCATTTTCAAACTTGACAGCTGGGTGTTCTAGTCCAATGGATTGATCAGGGTTTTTAATCTGGACCACAGATCTTCCAAGGCCGTCCTCATAGATGCTAGCACCTAGTCGGTTGGTCCTAAGATATTCCAGCTGTGTTTTGTAGGGGCCTTCTACCCTGTACAAATAAGGCACTCCTGAACTTCCCGTAGGCCTGTCCATGCCTTGAGACATTTCTGACTCACTGGTCTCCGAGCTAGGGTAATGAGAGTGGTGGCACAACTGCTGGGCCCAAGATCTTGCAGTGTGATTGACACTAGCCTCTGACGACCTAAGGCTTTGTCTCTCCCTTGCTAGGTGTCGTCCTGATCGAAGGTTCATATGCCTAACTGATTATCCCAATTTTTTTCCAGCGTACAACCTCGTTGCCAATCAATTGGTACCAGTCACTTGATTCTTTTTAGTTAATTATTGTGTTTATGGTCTTGTCTGATATCACGTCGTCAGGAACACTTGAATGTTCTTCGTACTTTAGGTTGATCGTTCCACGTTAGGTTCTTTTCCTTTAGGTTATCGACAGTACAGAGATTATGTTTTTAACTTGAACTTGAGTTTTTTAGGTAGTCTTCAACTTGATAACTGCCTATCGTCGCCCTGGCTTACTCCTATCTCTACTCGTTCTTAGCTTGAGCTAGGAAATGACAGAGGGAGTTGAGATTAATCCAACCTTACTTGTTGATCCCTTGCTTTATGGTGCTCAAGAACCCGGTTCTCAAGCTTGCAAAGAAACCTTGCTTTGTACGCTCTCGGTTGCTCTCAATGGACCTATAAAAGTCCCACGGTTAGCTCAATGCTTAGATTCAAGGACACAACCAACAACTTTCATTCATGTAACATATACACATATTTGCATTGTGACTTTTTAGGAAAATAATTCTAAAGACCCCTGACTTTGAGCCCCCTGGGTATGGTCAACTTCAAAATACCCTCTCTGAAAATCAACGCATTATCTTTATAAAAAACAGTTGAGGGCGTGTAGTATATGCCACGAGCTTTCCAACAAGCCCAAGAGCTCAAAAATTGGATTTCGTATGAAAAAGTTAGGACTGTTCAGGGTTTAGGGAGTTAAATCAGGATTCAATACAAGCTAACAGTCAAACAGGAATACTCGAGTAGCTTGCGGCACGGCCTAACGATGCAATACTACACCCTAGAGTTTGTCCCCCACTTAATCACAATTTAGACCAATCACTTTGCCTTGAAAATTTGACCTAATTTGCCCTTCTAACGCGTTCGCAAAGTCTGTCGGTCGCGATTGACAGGTCAGTCGCGATCGACGTGTCGATCGCGATTGACAGGTCCGTCGTGGCTGTCAGTCGCGATTGACTGGTCAGTCGCGATTGACACGTGGCCGAAAAGTCAATCAATCGTGGTCAAAGCGTCGTTGACTCTGTCGATCGCGATTGACGAGTCGATCGCGATTGACAGGTCGGTCGCGAGGGTCTGTCGATCGTGGTCAAACAGTCGTTGACCGTGTCGGTCGCGATTGACAGAGCCGTCGTGGTCTGTCCGTCGTGGTCAAACCGTCGTTGACTGTGTCGGTCGCGATTGATGAGTCGATCGCGATTGATGACTCGATCGCGATTGACACGTGTCACGCGTATGGTCAGTCGGTCGTGGTCAATCGGTCGTTGACTCAGTCGGTCGCGATTGACAGAGCCGTCGTGGGCTGTCGGTCGCGATTGACGTGTCGATCGCGATTGACAGATCTGTCCGTCGTGGTTTGTCGATCGCGATTGACAGAGCGATCGCGATTGACAGAAATCTGTGGAATTTCAAAAAACTAAACACATTTTTGGGAAGCTCTAGGCCTGTAGGTCATGGATATGCACTTTGTTTAGCAATTAGAGCAAGTTTTCAGTCGGTCGCGATTGACAGAGCTCGGCGACACACAAACAGTTACTCAGATTTCCGTACCTGCGCAGGGTGCTGGGGACGATGATGCGGCCTGTACCTGCAGAATGCTCACAAAACATGCAAAAAAATAGCACATGCAAATTCGCTCTCTCGCTCTCTCTCACAAGTGAAATGAGGGAAATGAGGTGGAGATGGGGATATAGTAAAAAAACTGAAATTTTCGCGATGATGGAGATGGACGTGGGAGATGGTGATGATGATGATAGTGAAGAAAGTAAAAGAAAATCGATGAGCGTGAAGAAAATACCTACAACTCCAACGCGTCAACTCTACGTCTTACCATCACACGCTCGTCCTCAAAGCTCGATCCCCGGCAACGGCGCCAAAATTTGGTGTAGCTCAATGATGAGTAGCACCTCCTTTAATGTCAATCCGGGAAGACGTGAGGATGGTATGAAGACCTCGAGCAAGTGGCGGCACAAGTGCGTGAGTGAGAAGCACACAAGCATGCACACACATACACACACACGCGCACACACAGCAAGACAAAGAGAGAGAATCAATGGAGTTCTTTAGATTACTTTCAATAGCTCTTACAAGTTCGTTTCAATTACAATCTAGCCCCAAAAATGAGCTCTCTAGCCCTTTTTATAGTTTTTGACTAGCTTCTGGTCCTGTCCAGACCTAGTGTCCGGCCTAGTTAAAAATTAGGTTCCAGGGCTTATTTGGGGGTTCAAACGAGATCTAAAAAATACGAAAATTGGTACGCAACTACTTCTAAGGCTCCTCAAGCTCAAGGACTCCTTGGCTTGCACAAAATGGAGCTACAAAAAGGTGAAATGATATTTACAATGATTGTTAGTGATAAAAATCACTGTTGTTGTAGGGATTTCTTCTAGTGCTCTGCCATACATATCTTCGAGCTCCCTACTTGCTCTTCCTTCCTGCATGTCCATCTCTTTGATTTGCATTAATGTCTTGAAAAAATATTGGCCTACTTGCCAGATCTTCTTTGACTGCCCTGTTTGCTTGTGCTGTCCCTTCGCTCTGACTCCCTTCTTTGACTTTCATGTCTTGTACGTCCTAGTGTACCAAGGCTACTGCCAACAAGGGGAGATTGTTTGTGAATTGAGCTTATGTAAGAGACTTTTTGACTAATGCAAAGAACTCCATTGTTCCTCTCCTTGTTCTTGCCTTGTGTGCGCGTGTGTGTATGTGTGTGCATGTTTGTGTGCTTCTCACTCACGCACTTGTGCCTTCACTTGATCATAGTCTTCATACTAGTCCTCACATCTCCACGGATTGAAAATTATGAGGTGGATCTCCTCATGTTGGTACTCACCATTGTGCTGGAGTGACACAAGTCCTGGCGCCAAGTTGGTTGAAAGATTTCACTGCTCTGTGCCTTTGGTGGTAAGTTGTCAGGCTCAAATTGAGTTGCATGTGATGGTTTCTTGTGCGTCTCCTTTTCAATCATTAAGTGATATTCTGCCATCAGCATAAATACGGTTTATATTGAAGATCATGGCTAGAGATATACCTTTGAGGGGCCAAGTGAGTGAAGTAAGGGGATTGTAAAATACGTTCCTCTATCATAGCCATGGCATGTAATTGTGCCTCCACTCGTGCTGACTAGGTGTGTCCAAGTCCTTCTACGGTCTTCATCCATGCAGGGGTATGGAGTTCAAAGGTGTCTTGGCCTTCTGCCATGACACGTCTGCTTGGGATGGGTTGTGGTTCATAGGCCTCTTCATAAGTTTCCTCCATCAGGATAGACACAGTTTCTTCCTCAGTTGGGAGCTCAAGTGGGGAATCAAGCTTGGGGGGCTTAGAGAAAATAGCAATCTACACTTGAAGAGTAAGCACTTGAGCACATAAAGCATTGAGTTCTTCTATGATCTCTGGAGGTGTGACCTCAGGAGCTATTGGTGGTTGTATACCGATGTACGCAACCGTAGCATTTTATGGTCATCTTAGAGTTTCTAATATGCTTCATTCATAATTTCATAATCTTCTAAGAGTCTCGTATGATCTTCTAATAATATCTTCATAGAGTCAGAGGGCACTGCTTTAAAGCGGCAGGGACTCAGAGGTTCATCCGGTTGATTTAAGGCTGCTTTGAGATTTTCTCTGTTTTGTTCTTGCAATCACTGATCCTCTTCCTTGGCCGCGACGAGGTGGCATCTTACCAGTCCCATGTTTCAAGTGAGTGTCACATTTCTAATCATTTGATCCTATAACAAGTTATCGATATCGATAATTGCATCCTTTGTCTTTTGTTCTCTTTGTAGTTCGAGGGAGTGATAGGCTTCACATAGCTCTTGATATCGCACATTAAGTGAGGCATTCTCGATGGTTAACGAGTTTATTTTCACCTGTAAATCTATAGTGGTTTGTTGTAGTGTCTGGTAGCTGGTCTCGAGAGATGCGAATTCATCTCGGACTTGTGTCATGCAAGAAAACATATTTCGGAAGGTGGTGTCGATCGTGGGTGACAATATTAATGGTTGAGTGAGTGAAGATGTTGTGGGTGTGGTTGTTGATGCAAGGGGAAGGGGAAAGAGGGATGGGAAAGTGGATGCAGTGGTGACCATGGAAAAGTGTGACGTGCCTAAATGGCATGGTGAAATACATGAGGTGAGTGATGGTGCGATGGGTGGTGAGATGTCCATGTCACTGGACGTGGTGTCGAGTGTAGTGACTGTGAAGAGTGGTGTGAGAGTGGGTGCTTGAGTGGGTGTAAATACCATATTTACAAAGTTTGAAGAATAATTTATAGATTGGGTTTCTTGTATTGCTTGGTGGAGAGGGGAGGATAGAGGGAATACAGTGGGTTGGGGAGGTGAAATGGGTGAGAAGGTCATTGGAGGGGGAAATGGGAATATAGGTCTTGGAGGGATGGGAAAAGAAGGAAAGGATGGAGTGAGAAATGTATTGTTCAAAATAGGAGTAGCTAAAGGGGGAAGGATAGGTGGAATGGATGCAGGAAGGGTTTGAAGGCTTGAGGCAACTAGGGCTTCTACTACATCACCATCGAGGAACGTGGATGGTCTAGGAGAGGTAGGGTGTACAAGAGAGATTGGAGGGGCAGGAGGTGAAAGAGAAGTAGGTGGTGTGGTGGGTACTTCGACGATGGTAGTGGTAGTTATAGTGGAGGGATGAGGCGGGGAGTCAATGACTATGGTCGCTTCTTCAATAGGGTCTTCCGAAAGAAGTCGTGCTTCCTTGGCCTGTTGTGAAGACTGGGCATCCGTTGGTATGTGAATATACTGACATGGATCGGATAGTAAACGAATTCATTGTGGGTCAAACTTTGGTAGTGGCTTTCTTTGTAGATATCATAGGGCTTCATTGGTTCCGATTGATTTAACCAATTCTCTGAGGCCTTGAATATAAGCTTCTTTGAACCCTCTTGTAGCGAGTTCCTGTTCTAGAATTGCTTGACTTTCTTCTTCTAAGAGTTGTGTGCATGCCCACACTGCCTGCATAGTGCGGTATAGTTTCTTGATTGTCAAAGTGTAGGCAGCCACTTCAAAGGTGTCATCTTCATGTGTACTTGTGTCACCTTGAGCTTCGGTTTGTTGTTCTCGTTCATCATGCTGGACATACCCTTGAGAGTCGTGGCTACCCTAACTAGCTTCATCATCACCATCTTCATTGTCAGTTTTTGTCCTTTCTTCTTCTAAGCTGGAGACTACTTGCTCTTGTGTTTGATTAGGGGGTGTGGTAGGGTAACTGGGTCGTTCATACTCTTGTGAGAAAAATTTCCCTTCTGAAAATTGAAATTCACTAGAGAAAGCATCATGCATTTCAAAGTCAAAGGTGGTGTTAATTGGTTCTACCTCCAAGTTGGGTATAGGGAAAGTGAATGCTTCCGCATTGATGGTGGTGGGAAGGTCACCTTCTGTAGTGGTAGGTTCCTAAACTGTGGTTGCTTGAGAAGTAACAGCGTTGGTAGTGCCTTTTGTGATAACTAATCATGAAAGGCATATACGGATGGGTTGTACAAGTGCACGGGGTTCCGTAGAAGACTGTTTTGGGGATGGCTGAGGTGATGGAGACTCTGGAACTTGCAAACAGGGAATAGATCCGCACATGCATTTGCCTACCCCTCCCTTGCTAGTTTTGTGGGGTTTCTTGGCCTTCTTGGTGGTTCCTTTGAATGCTTTCAATTCTTTGCTAGTCATTGCACGTTCGATAGGCAAATCGTGTGCCAAAAATATGTAAACAATTCAAGTAAGAGCGTAACAACCTTGGATGACATGTTTCCTTTCCCATCTTTGATGAGTTAAATATAATTGCTCGATAATCCAACTAACAAGATCAATGGTTTGGGGCCCAATACAAGCTAGATATAATCCAAACCAGATGCGTTTTTGAGGGATGTTCACACAATCCTGAGCTGGGAATGCAAAATGTTGCATGCATATGCGTAACGACTTAGAGAGTTCTGGTGTAATAGCCAAAATATCTGCCCATTTCAAAACATCACCATGCTTCATGGGCTCTGGAATCAGTCTTTCGCGCTCTGTCGGTGTGTGAGTTCCGTGGATCTTAAGCGCAGCGCAAATCAGATCTTTTGAGAGATAAAACTTTTTGAAAGGGGGGTCATTTACCAAAGAAGGAAGAATGAATGTTTCGAGCAAATCCTTGTGCTCCAATTCTTGAAGTGTAGTTACCAGGTAGTAGCATCTATAAAAATCAGGTTTGGGTAATGGGTCACTAAAGTATTCCATAAAACCTGCTCTAGCCCAAATGTGCTTTAACTCTTTTGTATTTTGGAGCTCTTCAAATTCTCTGGAGAAAAATTGATACTTGCCCCACTTAATATTATCAAAACTCAACATGGCATCAAAAATAAAGTCTGCATCTGCCAAGAGTCCTGCTAAACCTTGGAACCAATGAGATTTGCTGTGAACTTTTTCTGTGTATCCCATGGGAGGGTCGTCTATCGGCATTGGTCTTGGGAAGCCTTAAAACTTTGGAGATTGTAACGTAGGATATGGTTCAACCAATAAATTGTCAAAATTGACCACAAGTGTACTGGGGCCAGCTTGGGAAGGTCCTTTTGTCTGCATGATGAGTGATGCGAATGTGGGGGAGATCTACAACAAAAGATTAGCACATTAGTATGGAAATTAATCGTGATCCCATTAAAGTGAGACCGCAATCCCTTTCCATAACCGATGTGTAACCCGTGTAGCGGAGTGTTGTGAGGTGGTTTATGGAATGATTTTTGCAAAACTAATGTAGGTCACTAGACACCTACATGCTTTAGATGGTGCATACATTGCTTGATGAGATGTTATTACAAGTGATGTTGGGTTAGTGAGGTTGAGTTTATACAAAGTTTAGTTGTGGAAGAATTATTACAAGGGTTTTCGTTATTGGGGATGGGGTTAATGTTAGACAACTGGTCATGAGGCCTTCCGGATACATTTCGGTATCCATTTCCTAAGAGTTGATGAGAGGGTGGTATGTTTCTGCCGAGGGAAAAAAGGTGATATTGGATGTTCTGGTGTTGATGGATGAAGAGATTTTTGAGGGGTATATGTTACATGGCTTGAGTGTTGGGCTATAATACACTGCTTGGGTACCCATATCTACGTGTGTGTGGGTCGATTGGTTAAGTACTGCTTGGCAATCCAAATCTATCAAAGCTTCATCGAGGTAGAAGAAGGTCGAGGAGATGTTGAATATGGCCTCTGATTCTGTTGAAACTTCATCCTATTATTGTTTGTGTTGTTGGAAACTGTCGGTGTTGTCTGTCCTTTCAACAGCCATACTTGTTTCATGCCGCTTGCTTTGTGATGCTAATACTGCTGCCTCTTTGTGTCACCTTGTATGGTCCTCGATTTGGGTTCCTCACTCATGGTTGACTCCTTCGTAGTTGGGGTTGAGAGGTCGGGTTGACACTCTTCTTTGGAAAAGAAGGGAGGTCCAACACTTGCGAAACTTGCCCATTAGGAAGTGTGGCATTATGTACCATAGATCTAGACCAGTTCATAGTAAGTGTGGAAGGATGGGCATTGCAGGCTATTGTGCACATTTGTCTGCTAATGCAGTCCACCCGACCGCTGATGTAACCCACCTGACCACTAATGGTCCCCATTTGTCCCATTTGCTGGGTGATGACCCCTTCTAATTTGCAGGAAGACCAGGGGAAAATTTGTTGACGTTCTTTTGAATGGAAATTGTCCATCGCCAAACCTGCATGGGTTGGTGTAGACGTAACATGACTTATCTGGCCAAAGATCTTCCGGTCCTCCTTCGCATGCAGTTCATATGGTCTAGGGTTACATAGCTCAAGCAGAGTGTTGTTAGGGAAGTCAAGCGGTGTCACTCGCTACTGGTCTAAGGTTCCAATCTACAAGGAGCCTTGTCTAAGATTTAGGTCCACTGAGTGATTGTATAGCCAATCTTGGCCAAGGATTAGGGGTTCTATCAGGTCGTCATCATGGCACACTAGGAGCTTCACTGTCATGGTCACTTTGTGTATGAGGATAGGAAGGTCCACCTCACCCATGCAAGGGGTTCCCATGCCTCCTAGCCCTATGAGGTATGCCTCAATTGGTCGCATTTCTATTTGTGAGTCCTTATAGTGGGGCCATCTAATCGCACTAGTCACAACACCTGAATCAATTAAAGCCATGAGCTCATGGCGAGGGTTGTCATGCTCCAACTTGGCTGTAATGAATGGTCTCCTATCCACTATGCCAGGATGATTAATTGACTTTGCTTGACACATGGCCATGTGGTATCTGGGTGTTGTTTCTAGATGTTTATAATGTTCTCTCCCTACTTCTTGTCTTCTTAGCTTCATGCACTTAATTCGTTCGATAGCTTCTGCCTGAGCTTCCGTGCATATTCTCTTTTCTTCCTCCTTATGCTTCTTTGCCAACGTGAGTCTTCTAAGCATATCCTCAGTAAGAGGTTCTTGATAAAGCTTGACTCTACAACCACTAATGTAATTAGGCATTATCTCTCCTTCTAGGGTGGCTAATTATACCGCTCCACTTGTCGAGAGTCTGTTAATGATCATAGGTCCATAACCTCACTTTTCTAATTTCCGTGCATGCTATTTCAACATATACAATAGGACTAAATCTCCTTCTTTTAAGCCTTTGTCTTTCACATGTGCATCGAAATAGGCTTTTTGTCGCTTCTTTGTTGCATATATGCCTGCTGCTGCTTTCAGCGTGGTTTCTCCTAATCGTTCCAAGTCCATTATTCTGATGATAATTCATGACCAGTCCGTTGATGTTCTTGTGCAACCTTAAGGGTGGGTATCAAGAACTCCAAAGGAAGCATAGCATTCTGACCAAAAACCATCTGAAAGGGAGTTGCATTGAGTACGATCTTGTAGGCCACTCGATATGCCCAAACAACGTGATGTAACTGTTTGTCCCAATCTGAATGTTTGTTGTTCATGAGTTTCGTCAATACAGTGCAAAGGATCTTGTTAGTACTTTCAGCTTGACCATTGGCCTGAGGATGATATGGTGCGGATTTCTTGTGAATCACCATAAAATCTTGTAACAAATATTCAATGATGTCATTTAGAAAGTGAGTTCCTCGGTCGCTCACTAACTCTATAGGCAATCCATATCTTGTAAAGATATTTTCAAATAATAATTTTGCAGTCGTGTGTGCATCATTCTTTATTGTGGCCTTAGCCTCTACCCATTTGGTAAGATAATATGTCGCAACTATGATGTATTCAGCGTGTGTTCCTTTTGTAGGGGGGTTAATGGGTCCTACAAATTCTATGCCCCACTTAGAAAATGCACGTCCTCCCATCATGGGTTTCAATGGCATTTCATCTCTGCGAGTAGGAAACTAAGTTCTCGGGCACACATCACATCTCTTAACATAGGTATGTGCATCCATGTGAAGAGTGGGCCACCATAATCCTGCAAACAATATGTCTTTGATTATCCTATCGGGGCCATAGTATGGCTTTGATTATCCTATCGAGGCCAAAATGATCTCCTGCAACACCTTGGTGTGTAGTCTCTAGTACACTCAAATAATCGCTCTCATGAACACACTGTCTTAAGTATTGTAGCTCAGTGATGAGTAGCACCTCCTTTAATGTCAATCCGGGAAGACGTGAGGATGGTATGAAGACCTCGAGCAAGTGGCGGCACAAGTGCGTGAGTGAGAAGCACCCTAGCATGCACACACATACACACACACACGCACACACGGCAAGACAACGAGTGAGAATCAATGGAGTTCTTAGATTACTTTCAAGAAGCTCTTACAAGTTTGTTTCAATTACAATCTAACCTCAAAAATGAGCTCTCTAGCTCCTTTTATAGTTTTTGACTAGCTTTGGCCCTGTTCAGACCTAGTGTCCGGCCTAGTTAAAAATTAGGTTCCAGGGCTTATTAGAGGGCTCAAACGAGATCTAAAAAATATGAAAATTGGCAGGTAGATACTTCTAAAGCTCCTCAAGCTCAAAGACTCCTTGGCTTGCACAAAATGGAGCTACAAAAGATGAAATGGTATTTACAATGGTGTTTAGTGATGAGAATCACTTTTAATTGGTGTAAAGGTTTTGAAAAATTAAAGGTTGCCTTAGTGCTAGATCTGCGTGAGTGCTCGTACTTGCTTCTTCATTAGGAAAATTATTGGCCTACTTGCCAGATCTTCTTTGACTGCCATGTCTCCTTGTGCTGTCCCTTCGCTCTGACTCTCTTCGTCTTGTGGCTCCTTCGGTTCCCTGAGTGCTGCCAACACCCCCCCCACTCTCGCGTCTGTCGCCCCTGACAGACCCTTGTCTAGAGGATTTTTGAACATAGTATTGGACGACATCGGAGGCTAGGTGGTGTTCTTCGAGTCGCAAGCCGCGTGCTAGATCTGTGAGCAAATCATCCCAATTCACAGGTCCGGGAACATCTGGATGAGGCACCCTCAATTGTTCTGAGTAAATAGTTCTCTCCACAACAAATAATTGGAGGAGATGTGATGGTCTGGGTATAAAGATTTCGGAGTGATATTCCCAGAATCCTGTGATGAACAGCTCCTCAAATGTCTGTTTAAAGCAGGCTGGGAGGTACTTGATTCTGGCGTGCCAAGCATATATTACTTCAATTGACGGGGTGGTACTCATATCGTACACTAGATCCTGGTTTCCTGTCACAAAGCCTGCACCTGAGAAGTGAGGGTCCTTAATGTTTTTAAACGTCCTGAAAGTGATCAGCATTAATTCAAATATTTTCATACACATCTGGGCCATCATATCGGGATTATTGCGTAGCCGAGTACTCCAGTGACGGATTGTAGAAATCATGTAGTTGACCGTGGGGGGTCCTCGTGGAGGTGCTAGATAAACATAATTCAACCATTTTGCACAGGCTTTGATGTCTCTGACGGCAATAGTGAATTCAGGCCAGGTGCGTCGTCGAAGAACTGGAATGTAACAAGGGTTATACTTAATAAACAACGGCATATTATTCCAGGTTCGGACCATTTTTGAATACGTTTCCAAAAGCCTGATTCTCCAGGTGGGTTGATGGATGGACCCACGCTGAGCACTTTCCGGTATATCCTCTGGACCAAATTGTGTAGCAAATGTGGGAGGCTTGCCACATTGTCGTTGAATCTCCGCGTTGTAATCGGCCAAAAGTATACAGAATGGCACATATTGGTCATTATTGGTGCCGATCCATCTATGATGAGACATGCTTCTGAAATATTCAGACTTTATGACAGTTTCTTCTAAGTTCGCTAGTGATTGGATCTGAATGGCCACCCGTTCTTCGTGGGTGTTTGCTGTCCTTTCCAGTGTCTGAAGCCACTCGGGTGCTTCCACTTCCAATGTGTCTAGTCCCTCTGAGGTTCGTCGCCCGCCTGGCATTGGCATAGGAACATACGGTTCCTCGTACGAATCATCTACCTCAATAGGGACCAACTCTTCTTGCTCTGGTTCTACCACTGGAGATGGCTGCCTCTCGTATGTTAGTAACCTCTGCTGTAATTCTGCTACCTGCTCAGTTAAGGCCTTTACTTCGTCTGAGGTGGAGGTTAATGGGACACTCTTCGGTTGTTCTTCCTGTTCCTTAAGTCTGCTCTGAAGTGTGTCACGTTCTCTTTCCAAGTCATCATGGGCTTCCAAGAGATCTGCATAGCTTTCCAAAATGGTTTTCATCGTCTCCGTGGGAATTGCTTTGAACTGCTCTGGATCTATCTCGTGAGGGGAGCCTTCCATTGCCGCTTCCAGATTCTCTTCATTTTGTTTTTGCAGTCTTTTGTTCTCCTCCAGTGCTGTGGCCATATGTTTCCTTAGTAGCGCCAAGTTGCGTCTGACTCGTAGGTTATCGGCCTGGTATACTTCGAGCAAGGCTTCTAGTTGTTTGACGCCTGATTCTGTCGATGGTTGTGGTGCCTCCAATAGTGTTTGGTGAGCCTGCTCAAGCGTTGTATAGCGTTGATTCACTTCTGCATTTTCCTCTTGTAGAATGTGAAATTGCCTTTGTAAGTTCTGGTGGTGTGTTGTCAGTTGTTGATACCGGCCGTCCAGAGCTCTGTACTCATTTTGAAGCTGATATACACATTGATTTAATGCTAAAAATATGCTATTTACATTAAATGATGCTGGGAGGGGTGAAGATGCAGGGGGAATGGGGGCGGGAAAGGGAGTTGTGAATGATGTGGATGCAAGTGGAGATGTGGGTGGAGGGGGTATGGGAGATGAAGGTGGCATGGGGGGAGGGAGCGGTGCTGTGGCAGGAGATGTTTCCATAGTGTCAATTGTTTGAGTGACAGTGTAGATGGGGATCGTGGGTGGAGTGGATGTGACGTCAGTGAAAAGAGTGGTGAAAGTGGGCATGGTGACTCCCCCGAATTGGATTCCCGGAGAGAGTGGGATGCCCATGACAATGGTGGTGGTAGTGGACGTGGTGGTGCTAGTGTCATGTGGTGGAGTGAATTGTGTAGTGCGAGGTGGGGATGGTGGTGATAGTGGTGCTTCCTGATGTTCTTCTGCTTGCGTTGTCTCTCCTGGTGCTGATACATTGATATGAATTTGTTTCCCGGACCTCCTGGGACGAACGGGAACCCTCTTCTCAAATCTGTGAATGTAGGCCATTGCCTCATGGATGGCCTCATCCACTCCTACTGCATCGGCATGAAGGTTTATGGACTCAATGAACATATCGTCCACACCTTCCTCCGCTAGCAACTGGTTCATGAGTTTCTTGCCCGATTCCAGTGACATCTTATGCTGTTCTTGAACTAGTTGCATGGTTCGATATAGTCTTTTGATTTGTGCCGAATACGCAGGGGCACTTGCCAGCTCGGAAAGCTCATCATATTCTTGTTCCTCGTAGGCTTCTTCCTCTTGTTCTGTCTCTTGTTCCTCGACGTCGACTTCTACCACTTCTGGTCGGGTGGGGGCTGCTGTTGTTGTCTGGGGTTGTGGATCCTGAGTTCGTTCTGTTTCCGTCTCGAGATTAGAGTCATAGATCAGTTTGGCCACTTCTTCATCAGTAAGATCGTTGAGAGTAAAACCTTGTGGGAATTCCAGATCTGATGGGACGGGTGGAAATACCAGATTAGGTCCATCTATGCTTGGTCTTGGTAGTTGGATTGTGAATGGCCTAATGCGTCGTGTCTGGGGAGGGGTAATTTCTGGTGTGGTTGTGGCTCCCCTTGGTTGAGCACAGGGTAATTGTACTCCCCCCCTCATCTTCTTTGATGGGGGACCTGCTGCTGATAGTCTTCTCTGGAATTCCTGGGCGCGGGGCCATATGAGTGCCCGCTGAATAGGCACGTCATAAGCCAGACATTGGTAGATTATCTTTGTTAGAGCGCAACATCCATGAAGCACATTTTTCTGCTTCTTGTTCCACCTTTGATGGGCTAGGTGGATCTGATCTATGATCCAATGTGGCACATTGATGGGAAGGCCTTCTGTCTCTGCCAGATACAAGCTGAACCATATTTTCTTTGGGGGCATGGTGAATCTTTCCTGGGCGGGGAAAGCAAAATGTTGCATGACGGTCCGCAGGTGGAGAGCAATGGTTGGTGTCATCGCTACCATATCTTTCAGCTTATTAAGATCTTTGTGTTTCATTCTACCTGGAACCATGGTTTCCTTTTCAGTGGGGATGTGCATGCCATACATGCCCAATGCTTCTCTTACCAGATTAAGGGTCAGCTTGAATCTTTTAAGCTCATGACCCGGCAGCAGTGAGGGTAACACAAAGGTGCTGTCGCCTCCCTTGGCCCTGCTTGGCGTGATGGTACTGATAAGATATGAACATCGTAAGAAATCCGGCTTTGGTAAGTGGGCCCGGAAATAACTGTCCACACTGGCTTTGGTCCATACTGATCGCATGACTTCGGCGTTCTGATAGCTTTCAAACTTGCGCGTGAAAAAGTGGTATCGTCCCCATTTACCATTAAATTCCAATTCTGCTTCCCAGAAATAGGTTCCATCGCCCAATGGTCCAGCGACATCACTGAACCAGTGAGCGTGTTTACCTACTTGAGAGGTGTGCCCTTGAGGAGGATCTTGAATGGGGAGCACATGCACGGCTTGAAGTTCTTGCGGCCTTGCGGTGAGATGTGGCTCGAGGAGGAGTGTTTCTATGTCCACAATCTGTGCACCGGATCCGGCTTGAGAACTGGCACCTCCTGCTTCTGCCATGGCCCTGCTTGCTGGTTGGTTCTGTGAGAATATAGAACCACGTGTTAACATCGTAATGGACAGAATAAATCCGTTGTTGTCCCCGTTACAACATTAACATGAGGTATATGGTGAGTTAGTGGTTAGTAAGTGCACAAAGACAGTGTGTGTAGTTAATGCTTGGGTAGTCCTAGGAGACTAATGCAGTTAGTAAGTGGGGATGAATTTACAAATTGGGGTCGGGGGGTTTATTACAGGTCTTAGGCTGCCAAATGCAGTGGATGGATTTTGTTCTTGGTTTCGTAGAGACTCTAGAGAGCTTTATAGGTGTATCGGCTTGAAAATGAGGCCTTTTAGGGACCCATTCACAAGTGATTATGTTCGTGCCCATGGGCCTTGGTGGGTTCTTGAGTGTTGAAAACGAGTGAATGCTGGTTGTGCGAGTGAATGGGTTACGCTGTATAGGTTGTGGCCTCAGCGTTGCTATTTGCGCCCGCAAACAAGCCTTAGGTACCCAAATTTGTCTTGATTGTGGGCTAGCCTTCATCGACTTCTTGGGCACCCAAATAGATTTCACGTTAGCAGAAGAATTTCTGAAAAACTTCTTATTAGTGTCGTGTTGTTGGTTACTAATAAGAGGCCTTGCCCGTGTGGTTGGCTTGAGTGCAACCGGGTGTTCGCCTTTCCGCACCCACACTTGGTTTACTTGCTGAGACATTTTGCTGTGCAGGTACTTTTGATTTCCGGCATAGGTAGTACTCTGCTTCTTCTGCCTTTGATCCACCTTTGGTTGCTGCCTCCTTCTGGCCTTTGGAAAAGAAGGGAGTTCCGTTGCATCCCTGACTCCTTTTTTGAGAATATCATTCCTCTGCAACACATAGTTTTGGACAAGAACAGCATGGTCAACTTCATGTGCACCCCTGGAGGGACCAGGAGTCTGTGCCTTTCCTAGTTCCTTGAGTGCTCCATTATCTAACTCTACTGTAATTCGACTATGATTGACCCATACCTGAAGAAGTCCACTTCTTAGGTTTAACTTGACTGCTTGGTCATAGATCCAGTCTTGACCCAAGACAAGAGGTTCCGTGAGGTCCTCATCTTGACACACTAGTACTTTAACTGTCATTGCCTCATCATGAATGTAGAGGGGAAGTTCCACCTCGCCCATGCAAGGGGTTTCCACGCCTCCCAATCCTATGAGATATGCTTCCACAGGATTGACAATTAACTGCAACTCTTGACAGTAAGACACTCTAACAGCACTAGTGGCTGCACCTGAGTCAATCAAGGCTCTTACGGTCCTTGCACTCTTTCCTTGTCCTATATCTATGGTTATGAAAGGACGTCGATCGGTTATCTTATGTGAGCTAACACCTGAAACTTCACACATAGCCATGTCATATCTTTGATCTGCGTATGCATCTTGCCTAGGGTGCTCTCTACCTTGTCTTCTTAATTTCATCCTTCTGATGCGTTCTAAAGCTTCTGCTTGAGCTTCTTCTCGAATTCGCTTTTCTTCCTCCTTGCGTTTCTTAGCAGTGTTGAGTCGACTGAGCATTTCCTCCGTGAGGGGTTCCTGATACAACTTGACTCTGCATCCGCTTATATAGTTTGGGAGAACATCACCCTCTAATGTGGCCAATTGTACTGCTCCACTCGTGGAGATCCTATTGATGATCATAGGTCAGTAGCCTCTCTTTTCTAGCTTCCTTGCGTGTTGTTTCAGTGTATAGACGAAAACTAGATCTCCTGCTTTCAAGCCCTTATCCTTCACATGGGCATCAAAGTATGCCTTCTGTCTCTTCTTAGCAGCATATATCCTTGCAGCTGCTCTCAGTCTTGTTTCTCCTAATCGTTCAAGGTCAAAAAGTCTAGAGGAGAGTTCATGACCCGTCCAGTCGTGCTCTTGTGCTACTCTCAATGTAGGAATCAAGAAGTCCAAGGGTAGCACAACGTTGATGGAGAGTGTTAATCTCCAAAAGAACAAGTTAACCTTGAAGTTAGATCACTTCTATATCAAGGTTAACCTTAGACTCCACCAAACTTAGAGATCATTCATCAAATTATCAGAAATATTGAAAGTTCTGAAAACTTCAACTTCTCTGAAAAGTCTGCTGCAGATTAGTCACTCATTGACTAATCAATCCTGTAAAGTTTTTGATAAAACTTTGCACAACACTTCGCCTTAAGGTTGCGCAACTTTGCCAAGTTAAATCTTTCAAAAAGATTAAGTACACACTGAGAAATGTGTGAAACACTTTACCTATGCTTCTCTGCAATGGCGACTTTGACACCTGCAACTTCTTAGCACTGGTTCTCCCAACTCTGAACCCGTTTCATCAAGATCTTCTAGCCATAGATGGCTTACCTTCCAACTTAGATTTTAAGCCCTCATTTGTGTAAAACTTTACACTGTGGACTGAGCACTGGCCATTTCTTTGAAGATGAAATGTGCGCCAGATTTCTCGACTCTCAGAACATCTTCACATATGAATGTTCCTAAGCAAAATTCTCACAACCTGATTGAAATTAATCTCTCAAATTCTAGCCATAGATAGATTAGCTATGGACTTAGATACGTGCAAAAGGATTCTTCAAAAGATTAAGCACAGAAGGAGAATGGGAGAGAAGATCGACGCGCAGAATTCTACAATATTTTCTTCTTCATTACTTTTCATACATATGGTTGATGATACATACAATGTTCATCACCTCTTCACCTATTCTTCTCTATCTGATCTATATCACTCTCCCCTCCTTATGAATACGTATCTGTAGATATAAATACGAGTCTAACTCGTCATCCTTTTCAAAATATTTTGAACTATTTACAAGAGTAATATACAAAAGAAACATTTCTGATTCCATTTTCTTCCTCTGGAAATAATCTTCATTCTTCCATATGTCTTCTCACTTTGATCTTCATAAAATCACTATTGATGATTGTTCTGCTCCAACAGCTCCCCCTCAATCTTCAATTGTGATTGCCTGCATCTTCTTTATTCCTGCCATATCTGTAAATCTCTGCAACTTAGGTCCATCCAAGCTTTTAGTCATCATATCTGCAAGTTGATCTTTTGTAGGGGTGTGTATGACTTCAATTTCCTTCTCAATGACCTTCTCTCTCAGAAAATGATACTGTATTTCAATATGCTTAGTTCTAGCATGAAATACAGGATTAGCTGCCAAGTATAATGAACTCATATTGTCTCCACAAATAATAGGAGTACTCTGAATCACATCAAAAACTTTCAAAAGTGTCTTTAGCCATATTACCTCTTTTGCAGCTTCCACCATACCTTTATATTCTGCCTCTGTAGATGACAAAGCAACTGTATGTTGCTTCTTGGAACACCATGAAATCAATTTGTCTCCTACATAGCACAAGTATCCATGTGTTGATCTTCTATCATCCACATTACCTGCCCAATCTGCATCACTATATATTTTGATTCTTGTATCTGAAGTAAACCCATAGTACAACCCTTCCTTGAGTGTACCCTTGATGTACCTAAGTACTCTTTGTCCTGCAATCCAATGTTCCTTTCTAGGACAATGCATAAATTGTGAAAGCACACCAACTGCATATGACAAGTCAGGCCTTGTCAATGTAGCATAAATCAAACTTCCAACCAAACTTTGATAGAGTTTCATATCACTGAACTCTTCTCCTCCAAACCTAGACAATTTATGGTTCACTTCCAAAGGTGTAGGTGCAACCCTGCAATCTTCCATTTTAAATTTGGTTAGCAAATTTTTAAGATACCTTTCTTGGGTCACATATACTCCATGTTGAGTATAAGAGATCTCCATTCCCAAGAAGAATGATAGGTTCCCCAAATCACTGATTTTGAACTCTTTCTCCATCTGCTTCTTGATCATTTGTATTCCCTTATCATCTGTTCCTGTAAGTATTATGTCATCAACATAAATACACACATAAATGAACCCATCTTCACTTGCTTTTACTAGCAAGCTACTATCTGCCTTTGATGCTTGAAATCCAAGATCATTCAAGAATTTCACAAGCCTATAATTCCAAGCCCTTGGGGCTTGCTTCAACCCATACAAAGCTCTCTTGAGCTTACATACATAATTTGGACTCACTTGATCTTTGAACCCATCTGGTTGCTCCATGTAGACTTCATCTGAAATGTAACCATTCAAGAAAGCATTTTTAACATCTAATTGAGACAACTTCCAACCTTTACAAGCAGCAATTGCAATGAGTGTCCTGATGGTTGTCATCTTTGCCACAGGACTATAAGTCTCATCATAATCCACTCCATATGTCTGTGCATACCCTTTCACAACAAGTCTAGCTTTGTACCTAGACACACTTCCATCTGCAAATCTTTTAGTCTTGTAAACCCACTTACAACCAATGATTTTCTGGCTATTAGGTTTAGGAACCAAATCCCATGTTTGATTCTCTATCAATGCATCATACTCCTCTTGCATAGCATCTTTCCAATTCTTCTTCCCTTTGGCCTCTTCATATGTAGAAGGGTCTTCATCTGCTTTTACCAAATAAGCATAATCTTTAGTAGTTAAGAATGAAGTGTCATAGCTATACCTTGTAGGTTGCCATTTGTGCCTAGATGATCTCCTAACTTCTGCACTTCTTGAGGTCTCTGGTTCATCACATTCTGGATCAAACCTTGGCCTCTCTTCAACTTCAACCTGCACTTCATTACTCTCACTTTCATCAAGTAATTGAATCTTTGCTTTACCTTTCCTTTGTTCCACTACTTCTTCATCATCTGCATGTACATTATATTTACCTGCATACCAAGTACCTTGCTCATCAAATGTAACATCCTTGGATACAATAAATTGCTTTGTGGATGGACTCCACAACCTGTATCCCATTTGCTTATCATCATAGCCAATGAATACATACTTTTCTGCCTTAGGCTCCAACTTATGCCTCAATTGAGATGGCACATATGCATATGCCAAGCATCCAAATATTCTGCAATGATCCAAGGTAGGTTTCTTACCCCACCAAGCTTCATATGGTGTCATACCCTGCAAAGCTTTACAAGGCAATCTATTAACCAAATATGTAGCTGTATTAACAGCCTCAGCCCACAAATAATTTGGGCAATTCTTCTCTTTCATCATGGACCTTGCAAACTCAACAAGAGTCCTATTTCTTCTTTCTGCTACCCCATTTTGTTGAGGAGAATACCTGCAAGTAACTTCTCTTTTTATACCTGCATTCCACAAATAATCATTGAACTCATTTGAAAAATACTCTCCCCCTCCATCTGACCTTAGTCTCTTTAATTTTTGACCTGTAATCCTTTCTGCATATGCATGATAGTGTTTAAATGTATTAAACACTTCTGACTTTTCCTTAATCACATAAATTGTGATCCATCTGGTAGCATCATCAACATATATGACATAATATCTTGAACCATTTATACTAAAGTCCTTTGAAGGACCCCACACATCTGTATGCACCAATTCAAGTCTTTCTGAATACATAAATCCATGCTTGGAATAAGATTGCTTATGAGCCTTACCTAATTGACATGCCTCACATCTGTATGTCATGTGTTGACCTGCAATGTTAGGCATTCCAAGCACTGAATCATTGTTAATCATTTCTTTGATACCTCTTTCATTAAAGTGTCCAAGTCTTTTGTGCCAAAGATCCAATTCTGACACCTTCTGCTCTCCATATGTAAACATAGCATGTCCAACATTTCCTTGTACCTTCAATGTGAAAAGCCTTCCTTCTTTCTTTCCTGCAATAACTTGTTTATACCCTTGACTAGGGTCTTCCACATAAACTCCATCATTGGTAAATCTTACCTCATAACCTTTTTCCACAATTTGACCTACACTGATCAAATTCTTTGGAATTGTGGGAACATAAAGTACCTTACTCAGAAGAGTGCTCCCATCCTTAGCCTTGACTGAACCAATTGACTTTACCTTATGCTTTGTATTATCACCTGTCTGAACTGTATGATTAATTGCATTATGATCTAGGTCAGTCATCAAAGCAATATTTCCACTCAAATGATTACTACATCCTGAATCAATATAAAACACTCTCATGTCCTCATGTGAGGTTTCACATGTATTCATAATGAGAGTCGAATCCTCCTTTTGATCTGATGCATAGTTGTAGTAGGTGTTATTATAGGATTGACTTTGGAAGTTTCTTCCACCACCTCTTCCAAAAGAATTCCTACCACCTCTACCTCTGAAGTTTCCTCTCTGAAATCTACCACCTCTTGCTCTTTGATTAAAGTTCTGATAATTACCATTGTTTTGATTATTGTGCCAACAATCATGAGATAGATGATTGGTCTTACCACATATCCAACAAGCTCTTGCATTATCCTTGTTGTTTCTGCCTCTTCCTCTACTTCTGCCATTTCCTCTTCCTCTTATGAAGTTTGCTTGGTTTGATGTACCTTCTTCTTCACCTGATTGTTGCTTCCCTTTGTTGGCTTTCTTCTTGTCTTTAGAATACATTGCATGACCTGCACTCTTATCAACATCTCCTTTGATATCATTCTCAAAAGTTAGCATATGTCCTAACAATTGATTCAAATCAGGAGTAAAATGATCTAATGAAAGTTCTGTAGATAAAATGAAAGGTTTCCACTTCTCATCTCCTCTTAGCCCTGTGAGTATTTGTCTTACCAATTTGTCTTCTTCAATGTCTTCATCAACTGCACCTAAAGAATCTGCAATGTCCTTCATCTTTGTCACATAATCAGAGATTGATTGTGAGGCCTTCTTCTTGAAGGTAGTAAACTCTGCCCATAGTGAAGCCTTCCTTGATTTGGTTGTATTTTGGAAATGCTCCTCCAAAGCATTCCAAATGTCACAAGCACTCTCAAGTCCTCTAATGTGAGGAAGCAAATAGTCATTGACTGCCATGTAGATGATGCTTCTTGCTTGAGCATCCTTCTTCATCCAATTCTTCAAATCTGCAAGCTCCTCCCTAGTTGGAACACTAGAATCTCTGAATTCTGGCTTTTCTTCATCTCCTGTGATATATCCTATCAGATCTTTGCTCATAAGGTGAGCTTCCATCCTCATAGACCATGCAGGATAGTTCTCTCTATCCAACTTTTCAATTTGGAGACTATCTCCCATCTTTACTTCACCTGTAGCTTCAAATCTTTAACCTTTACAGATAATAAATGTACCTTTACTTCGAATGTTGCTCCTTCTGATCCTTTTGATGCTCTTTGTATGTCTTCCTTCAATCTTTCTTCAACCTTTACCCTTCTGCACCTTCAAAATGTAAAGATTTGTACTTCTGCAATAGTCGGAGTCTTCTTCACTTCAATTTTGACACAACCTGCTCTGATACCACTGATGGAGAGTGTTAATCTCCAAAAGAACAAGTTAACCTTGAAGTTAGATCACTTCTATATCAAGGTTAACCTTAGACTCCACCAAACTTAGAGATCATTCATCAAATTATCAGAAATATTGAAAGTTCTGAAAACTTCAACTTCTCTGAAAAGTCTGCTGCAGATTAGTCACTCATTGACTAATCAATCCTGTAAAGTTTTTGATAAAACTTTGCACAACACTTCGCCTTAAGGTTGCGCAACTTTGCCAAGTTAAATCTTTCAAAAAGATTAAGTACACACTGAGAAATGTGTGAAACACTTTACCTATGTCTGAAAGTGCTTCTCTGCAATGGCGACTTTGACACCTGCAACTTCTTAGCACTGGTTCTCCCAACTCTGAACCCGTTTCATCAAGATCTTCTAGCCATAGATGGCTTACCTTCCAACTTAGATTTTAAGCCCTCATTTGTGTAAAACTTTACACTGTGGACTGAGCACTGGCCATTTCTTTGAAGATGAAATGTGCGCCAGATTTCTCGACTCTCAGAACATCTTCACATATGAATGTTCCTAAGCAAAATTCTCACAACCTGATTGAAATTAATCTCTCAAATTCTAGCCATAGATAGATTAGCTATGGACTTAGATACGTGCAAAAGGATTCTTCAAAAGATTAAGCACAGAAGGAGAATGGGAGAGAAGATCGACGCGCAGAATTCTACAATATTTTCTTCTTCATTACTTTTCATACATATGGTTGATGATACATACAATGTTCATCACCTCTTCACCTATTCTTCTCTATCTGATCTATATCACTCTCCCCTCCTTATGAATACGTATCTGTAGATATATATACGAGTCTAACTCGTCATCCTTTTCAAAATATTTTGAACTATTTACAAGAGTAATATACAAAAGAAACATTTCTGATTCCATTTTCTTCCTCTGGAAATAATCTTCATTCTTCCATATGTCTTCTCACTTTGATCTTCATAAAATCACTATTGATGATTGTTCTGCTCCAACAAACGTTTTGGCCAAATACCATCTGAAAGGGTGTGGCTTGGAGTATCGTTTTGTAGGCAACTCGGTATGCCCAAACAGCATGGTGTAGCTGTTTGTCCCAATCAGAGCGTTTCCTGTTCACTAATTTTGTCAGTACATTGCATAAGATCTTATTAGTGCTCTCAGCTTGTCCATTAGCTTGAGGGTGATAGGGGGCAGACTTCTTGTGTATTACCAAGAATTCTTGGAGTAGATTTTCAATCACTTCGTTCAAGAAATGAGTGCCTCTATCACTTACAAGCTCTATAGGTAGCCCATATCTTGTGAACACATTCTCAAACAAGAATTTGGCAGTTGTTTGAGCATCGTTCTTCGTCGTGGCTTTTACCTCTACCCACTTAGTTAGATAGTCTGTTGCAACAATGATATATTCCGCATGAGAACCCTTAGCTGGGGGATTAATAGGACCTACAAAGTCTATTCCCCACTTAGAGAACGCACGTCCACCCATCATAGGTTTCAGTGGCATCTCATCTTTGCGTATGGGATACTGAGTTCGCTGACAGACATCACACCGTTTCACATAGGTATGCGCATCCATGTGAAGGGTAGGCCACCAGAAGCCCGCAAATAGTATTGCCTTGATCACCGGATCTGGTCCAAAATGTCCTCCTGCTACACCTTGGTGAGCAGTTTCCAAGATCTTAAGATATTCACTTTCATGGACACATAGTCTCAGGTAACCATCTTTACCACGCTTGTATAGATTATCACCAATGAGTGAGTAATCCTGGGCTTCTTGTTCTAAACTCCTTTTCCTAGCCAGAGTCATGTCTGGAGGGAATGTTTTTGTCCTCAGGAAGGATACTAGAGGTTCACTCCAATCTGGTACAATGGATACTTGATAAAGAGTGGCGTGTTCCACTGGTGGTTTAGTGCAACAGATTGGGCATTCCTTGCACAACTTTTGGACATCCGCTTCCATAGTTGGCCAATGTACTCCAAGTCTCTTTAGGGCCTGTAAGGTTTGTTGCTTTGAGTAGTGTTGCTCTAACGCACCTACATGTGCTAATTGCAACCATTTAGCGTACTCATCCTCTTCTACGCAACAAGCCAAGATCCCTTGATCTGTGTGCTTGTACATACTTCCAGCCATGATGTGGTACTTTTGGGCTTTTACAACCTCTCTATTCCGTGTGTTTACCACTGGATGATTAGGCCCGTATGTCAATACTGGTACCAATGGCTTAGCCCACTGCGGCACCACTTCCAAATTAAACAAGTAAGCATCAGGAAGGTCATCTGATACTCCTTGTGGGGCTTCTCCCGATGTGAGCCTAGAGAGATGATCTGCTCTTAAATGAGTCCTCCCTTTTCTCACCACTACCTCAAAGTCATATTCCATGAGCAAGAGAAACCATCTCACTAATCTTCCTGTATTGCATGGCTTGTTTACGAGGTATTGCAATGCCTGATGATCAGTAAAAAATTTAAACTTATTTGCAAGAAAATAGTGTCTAAATTTCTTAACTGCATATACCATGCCTAAACCTTCTCACTCTGTAGTGGTGTAATTCCGTTCAGCCGCATTCAATTGTCTACTGGCATAGGCAATTGGGAGATCCATATTACCTTCACCAGTAGGTTGTGCAAGCACACATCCAATAGCATAATTGGATGCATCCACGTGAACATGGAAAGGCTTATTCCAATCTGGTGTGGTCAAGATTGGTGCTGAACACAATCTTTGTTTAAGCTCCTGGAAGGAATTCTCACATTCATCCGTCCACTCAAAGTTTGTCAGAAGTCCGTACATGGGCTTTGCAATGACAGCATACATGTGTATAAATCGTCGGTAATAACCACAATGCCCCATGAAAGCTTGTACTTCCTTGACATTCTTTGGCCTAGGTAGCTCTGCTACTTTCTCTTCGTGAGTAGATATGCCATTCTTTGACACTATGTGTCCTAGAATCTTGCCTTGCCTGACCATGAAAACACACTTTTCTGGGTTCAGGCAGACTTGATATTCTCTACATTTGTCAAAGATTCGTCTGAGTTTAGGAATATGGGTTTGCCTAATGTTGGAATGGGCACAAAGATCATCAACATAGACTTCTAAATTCTTTCTCAGGAACTCCTTAAATACATGGCACATCAGCCTCTGGAAGGTCGCTGGTGCATTGGTAAGCCCAAATGGCATTACTCTAAAAGCAAAAATGCCCCATTCTGTGGCAAAGGCTGTCTTATGCTGATCCTCTGGAGCTATGGCTACTTGATTGTAACCCAAAAATCCATCAAGGAAGCTGTACACTTCCTTGCCTGCCACTCTTTCTAAGAGATGTTCTGTGATGGGAAGTGGATAGTTATCTCGAATCGTGGCTGCATTAACCTTCTTCAAGTTAATGCATACACGCAGCTTTCCATTTTTCTTGGGCACCACTACGATGGGGGATACCCACTCAGTGTGCTCAATTTCATAGATAAATCCAGCTTCAACCAGTCTATCTATCTCTTCTTTGATCTTAGCAGCGTAATTATCGTTATATGTGTAGGGCTTTTGCTTAGAGGGTTTAGCATCTGAGGTCATGGGGATGGTGTGTGAGCATATGTCAGGGTCAACACCTTTCAAATCCTTGTAACTCCAAGCGAATACATCTCTGTATTCTCTTAGCAAGGCAATTAACGCATGCTCTTCTTCCTCTGTTAGGTCATGGCCTATGTACGTGCATCTCTCCTCTCCTTCTTCTAGGGCCACTACTATTTTCTTGGTGGTTTCTTTGTTATCATAGGCCTCCCCTGATTGTGCCTCTCGTTTAGGCATTCTTATCATGACCCTCGTGTCATCTATCTCATATTTCTTAAAATTTTCTGGGACCTCAAACAAAGATTCTCCCTCTTCTGGTGAGACTTCTCTCTTCTTTGGTTTCTTTACTTCTTCCTTCGGGGTCACATGTGTGGCTAATCTTATATCGTTTGTAAGCTCTCCATGCCTCTGGGGTTGAAATTCTACCTCATGGAAGTATTCTTCATCTGATGCAAATGGTGGGTCCATGATGATTGACTCTAAATCGGAGTCACTTGCATCCTCAAATGCATCAGGGCTAGGTTCGCATTCTTCTAGAACTGCCTCTCCCATGATTGGCTCTATGGAGAAGACTGAAATGTCATAGCCATCCTCATCACAGTGGGGTGTCCATTGCTCCTCATTGACGGCTACGTCCATGGTTGCTAAGATTTCTGCCCAGCCATGGGGTTCAAATTCCTCATCTGGAAAAACTACAGGTGCATAGGCTGGGTCTTGAATTGATCTATGTGTTTCTTTTGCACCTACCTCTCTGGCTTTCTCTCTCTTCTCTTCTTCTATTGCTACTTTGCACATCCATAAGTGAGTGTCTTCATGCATCCATGAGGATCCAGACCCTATGGAATGCACCGATTCTGTATCATCTTTGGCTCTATGGATGGGATTCCATTGGATAGGAGGGACATCTCTATGAGAGTAATCCTTGAGATTGACTTTGGTCGTAACACCTAAGTGTTGCAGGTATAAGGAATTAGTTCCCCAATCCTGTACCACTTGCAACTGTCGCATGAATGGTCTTCCCAAGATCATCTCATAGGCATGATTTTTGCTAAAGTCACATATAGCAAATGTATGCTCAAACTCGACACCGCAGGTGGTGAGAGTTATTCCTTCTAGCAATCCTAAGGGTCTCTGAATATGACCATCGGCCATCTGCAATTTCATTCTCGTTGGTCTGAGTGCTGGCTTGCCCCAACGCTTCCATAGGGAAGTAGTGGCAATTGCAACTCCTGCACCTGAGTCCAAAATTGCCTTGGTGGTGTACTCCTGGTAGGTGATGGGAAGATAGGTGTTCCCTTCTTCACCTTCACACATATCTCCTATCTTATCCAAGGGAATTTCTGGCACTGTCCTATGGGATCCTACCTGGGAACGAGGTTTGGCTATTTCTGGTACTTGTTTGGCGACATGTTTCCATAGTTCAGGTCTAACCTTGAGTAGCTCTTCTAACTTGAGATTGCACTACACGTTAGTGTTTTTCACTACCTCTGTGTTCCTAGGTATGACTGAATCTTCGTTTCTTACCATGACTGTAGGTGCTCTCATACAGGTGGACCTTGCTTCCCATGGGCCTGTGAAATGGGGTAGTTCTTGTAAAGAGTTAGACTCGAAGTCTAATCTTTCTTGAGATTGGATACTCTCCTGCTCTCCGTAAATGGATGGAATGTCTTGTGGGAATTGGTCATGTGCATCATCCACAAGTTCAATGGGAGGAGGGACTTCACTTTCCTTAGCCCATTTGTCTTCTTGAATCTCACGTAGGAATTCTGGTGTGAACCGATTCATAGAAGATGATGTGTCTGGCTCCGTAGAGTTAGGCACATAAGCTTCTTGGGCAGGAATGCTTACTCTTTCACTTGCCTTGCCCTTGTGTTGAGAGGCTGGTTCCTTTTGTGATTGTGCCATTAGATTCTCTATTCTTTCTAGGGAGGGGGAATTGTCTGGTTCAATGGAAATTGGCACATAAGCTTTCGGTGGGGGATGGGTCCTATTTTTGCTTGCGTTATCTCTTTCTTGATTTTCTTCTTCCTTGGCAGATCTTGCAATTATGCCCTCTAACTTCTCCAGAAGTCCATCCAAGTGTAATTGCGTCTTGGCTGAGCCCGAGTAATTGAAAAGGCGACTGGCTTCAAACATAGTCTGAGATAATGCGACCATTTTCGCGCAAAGCTTGGTTCTTTCTATCTCTAGGTCAGCTCTAGGGTAACACTTGTCATGATCCGTGACATTTGGCCCTTCTTGGATTCTAGCCTGATATGCTTTAAGCATCATGTCTATATCTTCAGGAGTGGGATCAGCTAATACGGATCCTACTCTAGGGGGTGGTGGAATCATATGAGGTGGGTTGGAAGGTGGCGGGTCGGATGGCGATGGGAATGGTGGTGGTGGGACAGTGTGAGAGGGGGTTTGAGAGGTGAGTTCAGTTATCCTAGCTTTGGTTTCTCTTATGCTTTCCTCGAGTTCACTCATCTTTTTAGCCCATTGTCTTTTCATTCTTTCCCGACTATCTTTCCATGCTCTAGTCCTTTTCTTTGTTATGCTCTCGGTTTCACTAGCCTCTGGGTTCTTATCCTGGTTTACCCCTTGATTCTGCTGCAATGCTTGAGCTCTAGTGACTACCTGTACGGGAGCAGTGGAAGTGACACTTCCTATGGTATCTACCACTAACCCAATAACGTTGATAGGAGTGATTTTTGGCATATTATTGGGGTTCTTTGGGCAATCTCGTAAGAGATGCTCTTTTCCACAATCTTGGCAAAAGCCTTGGATCGACACTGACTGAGTTTGTGTAGGTGGAGGTAAGGGACAATCACAAATGAGATGATCTCCTTGGCATCTGTAGCACGGTCCTCTTGGGAATGGAGGTCTTACTTGCCTAGGTTGAGGCCTAGGGTTGGGGTTTGCATACATGACGTTCGTGTAATCTGACTCCCAACTAGGTTCATTTGGCTCTTCGTTGTAATAGGACTCACCATGTTCTGGAGACTGCATGTAGTACGCCTGGGGACTATCAACATGTGTAGAATCAAAGCTATGGTCACTCGGGTCACTTTCAGAAAGCAAGGGTGTTACAGGGACTATAGCTCTATTCAGGTTTTCTTCTGCAACAGCATACTTTACCAGAATCCCATTAGCTGGGGCAGGGGGTTGTTGAGCTAACACTGGCTGAGGCCTTTGTTGGTTTTGGTATGGTTGCTGATACGGTTGTTGTGGCCTGCCATATGGTTGTGGAGGGTATGGGTTCTGGTACCTTCCTTGCTGAGGGTATGGTTGAGGGTAGGGTTGCCTAACTGCCTGCTTGTTGTATGGGCAATCTTGTGCGGTGTGATTGGTGTATCTCCGTTCTATGGTGCAGTACAGGCTACTAGGATTTACTTGGGGCTGAGCCATAATGGGGCAGACATTCGCCATGTGGTCACCACCACAAGTATAGCACCTTTTCACAGGGGCAAACCTTGGGATTTGTTTGCTAGTTACACCTAATTTCTGAGCTACTTTCTCTGCAAGTTCCTCGATTGATGTGGATTGCGTGGAAGAGAGGCTAGAGGCACTATCCGAATCTTTGTAAATCTTAGCAAGCTCTAACTCCTCCCCTAGGTTATCCTCAATGTCAATACACATGCGTACACACTCCTCTATGGTCCTAGGGTCCTTCAAGTACACATAAGATCTCAATTTAGTACTCAGCAATCCATCCAAGAATAAGGCTACTTGCTTAGCTGGTGTAGGTAGCTGCGAGACAGGGCATCTTTCAAGATATTGCCTAAATCTCCTTCCTGCAAGTCTCACGGTTTCTTGAGGGGTTTGCTTGAAGCTGTGAATCAGTGAGGAGGTATTATGCCTTATGCCACTCTTAGAGAATTCAATAATGAAAGCCTCTAGGAGTTGGTCTATGCTCCTGAACTGCCTCTCATTTAGTGGCTGGAACCATGTCAGGGCAGTGTTCCTAAGGGTCAGACCAAAGGCATTGTACTGCGTGAATAGATCCTCCACTTGTTCAGCTCTCAAGACTTGCCTAAACTCAGCCACGTGATTGTATGGATCTCCAGTGCCATCGAAGTAGTTCTTCATGGACTTAACTAGCTGAGTTGGTCTCAAAGTCCTTGTGTGCTCTCTAGGTCGTGGTAGAGGGAACTCATCCGCATTTCTTTGATTCCTGTGAGCTCTAAGTATCTCAGGTTCTACTCTATTTGTTTCCGTCCTCGTTCTTTCTCTGCCCACTGGGTTGGCAAAGCTTACTTCTGGTCTATCTCTACTTCTGTCTCTTTGCATTCCATGAGCTTGGGATGTTCCAGCTCCAGGGTGACCATAGGATACATTCGATCTTGGTTGGGGGAAAACAAATTCACCTTTCCAAGTGTAAGCATGCCTATCATTTTCTGTCACCACAAAGATCCTCTCCGAAGTGTGATCTAAGTAGGTCACTCTACCTGGGCTATCCGGATCCTTAAACTCATAGATCATGATAGTTCCTATATCCGTTGGCCAATCAGATTTATACCTCCAAAAGGCTTCGTCAGTCTCTCGGTTCCGAAGCAGATCTATGCTCTTGTTGTCTTGGGGCACCCACTCAGGTGTGATAATCCTAGTGAGAACAGATTTGCCTCGGGGGGTTCTAGGTTCTACACCCATGTTTCCTTGTTCCAAGTCACCTAAGTCCACTTCTGAGATTACATTCCCAAATTCATCTGTCCTATCTGGGTGACTGGTGACTACGTATATGGTTCCTTCTTTGTCCAGGTATGCACCGTGTTCGAACTTGACAGCTGGGTGCTCTAGTCCTATGGATTGGTCAGGATTCTTAATCTGTACCACAGATCTTCCTAGGCCATCCTCATAGATGCTGGCCTCTTGACTAAAGGGAAAATTTGGACTCTTGACTAAAGCTTATGAACCTGAGATCTGGTAGACACTTAGGCAAGGATAAACAAAGCATTAGATCTTCTGAGGCTAGTGTCAACCATACATCCAAGTCTTGGGCACAACAACTAAGTGGTCATCTTTTACTCAGATCAGACACAAGTGATTCAGAAGTGTCTTTTAGTATGGGAAAACCTGCAGGTGGCTCAGGGACTGCCCATCTACAAACACCGGAAGGTCCCTATAAGACACAGTTGGAATATATTCGGACCAACCAATTAGGTGCTCGCATCTATGAGGATGGTCTGAGGCGACCAGTGGTCCAACTCAAAAATCCAGATCAATCCTTTGGACTTGAACACCCGGTGGTCAAGTTCGAAGAGGGTTCATACATTGATAAGGAAGGAACCATGTATGTGGTTACCAACCAACCAGATAGGACCGATGAGTTTGGAAATATCATTCATGAGAATGAGATAGGAGACCTAGAACAAGGAAACGTAGGACAAGGACCCCAGACTCCTAGAGGTAAGTCAGTTTTGACCCGAGTGATCACTCCGGACTGGATCCCTCAAGACAACAAAAGCATAGAACTATTTTTGAATAGAGGAACAGAGGAAGCCTTTTGGAGGTTCAAGCCAGATCAACCTAGCCAATTGGGCATAGTTATCATCTATGAATTCAAAGATCCTGAGATACCAGGCAAAGTTGTCTACCTGGATAACACATCAGAGAAAATTTTCTTGGTAACGGAACATGATAGACATGCATATACATGGAAGAATGACATGATTTTCCCCCCACCAAGATCCAATGTTTCCCATGGCCTCCAAGGGGTAGGATCATCCCAGGCTCATGAAGCCCAGAGAGAAAGAACTAGAGAGAGACCTGAGGTAAGTTTTGCACACACCGTGGGCAGGAATAGGTCAGGATTTGAAAATGAAAGACCTGAAAGAGAGAGACATCAAGCACATAGGCAACAAAGAGATGAACAGGATTTTCCATTGCCTAGACCCCGGGAGTACCCAAGAACCCTTAAACCCAGTCACGTGATCAAGGCAATGAAGAACTATTTCGATGGGACAGGGGATCCTTATGATCATGTGGCCGAGTACAAACAAGTGCTGAGAGCCGAACAAATTGAGGACTGGTTCACCCAGTACGAGGCATTTGGTTTGACCCTTAAAGGCACTGCCTTAGCTTGGTTTCAACCATTGAGTAGAAGCAGCTATCGCGATATAGGTCAACTGCTAGACGAATTCATTGTAGAATTTTCCAAGAGTGGTATCAGGCATAACACATCGTCCCTGATCCATAGTTTCAAGCAGACACCCCAAGAAACAGTGCGACTAGCAGGTAGAAGGTTCAGACAGTACCTAGAAAGATGCCCTGCTCCAGAGCTACCCACACCAGCCAAACAAGTGGCTTTGTTTTTAGATGGCTTATTGAGCACAAAGTTAAGATCCTATGTATACTTGAAAGATCCTAGATCCATAGAAGAGTGTGTGCGGACGTGCATAGACATAGAAGATAACTTGGGTGAGGAGTTAGGATTGGCCAAACTCTACAAAGATTCGGATAGTTCTACTAGTCATACTTCAAAGATCTCCACAGAAATAGAAGAGATAGCTGAGCAAGTTGCCAAGAAGCTGGGAGTCCAAAATAAACAAACACAGGGAGTCACTTCATTGAATCGGTGCTATACTTGCGGAGGTGACCACATGGCTAACCTATGCCCAATGCAAAACCAAAACATTAGAGAAAGGAATGCTCCATATTGCACTATTGAGAGAAAATACACAAACCACACGGCTCAAGATTGTCCCTACAATAGGCAGGCTGTTAGACAAAATTATCGGCAACCTTACCCACAAGGTAGGTATCAGAATCAATACCAACAGCCATATTACAGACCACAACAGCAATATCAGGTACCATATAAGCCACAACCTGTCTTGGTAAACCAACCACCAGCTCCAGCCAACGTGATTCCAGTCAAGTATGCTGTGGGAGAGGAAAATCCAAATAGAGCTTTGGTGCCACTAACCCCATTGATACCAGATAACGACTCTCATGCTCATAGTTCAGACTACTCCCATGAAGGTAGTCCACATGCTTATTACACAGAGTCACCTGAACATAGTGAGATTTACTCGTATCAATATGAGGCACCGCCTATGGAGCAAAATTGGGAGCCAGAATACTCCAATGTCATGTACACAAATCCTAACCCTAGGCCCCAGTTGAGACAAATGAGACCACAAGCCCCTAGAGGATCTTGTTTCAGATGTCATGGTGACCATTTCATTCGTGACTGTCCCCACCCACCATCTCCGAGTCAAGGACAGGCTATCACAATACAGGCTTTTTGTCCTGATTGTGGCAAAGACCATCTCCCCAGAGATTGTCCAAGAAACCCCTCTAGTGCACCCAAGATTACACCCATTAATGTGGTAGGCTTAGTGGCAGATCCAAGTTCAAGTAGTAGCAATGTGGCTCCTATACAAGCTGTCACTAGAGCACAAGCCTTAAAACAGGATAAACCAGTAGAACAATCAGAGTCGAGTGAATCGGGAGAGCCTAGTAAGAGGAAAACAAGAACATGGAAGGATACCAGAGAGAAGGCCAATCGCAAGTGGAATAAAAAGTTATCGGAACTAGAAGAAAGCTTAAAAGAAGCGAAAACAAAAATAGAAGACATTGCATCTCAAAGCCCCTCGCATGCCGAAACTCCATCCACTCCACCTCATCCCACCCCACCACCCATTGTAAATAGACCGCAACCAGGGTCTGTTCTTGCAGATCCAACCCCAGAAGGCTTGGACATGATGTTCAAGGCCTACCAGGCTCGACTTCAAGAAGGGCCTACAGCGGCAAACCTAGACAAGAGTTACCCTAGAGCAGATTTAGAGATTGAACGGATGAAAATGTGCATGAAAATGGTAGAACAAGCTCAAGCCATACTTGAGACTAGTCAAAAGTTCAATCAGACAAACTCTATCAAATCGGACTTGCATTTCCAGGGCTTACTAGAACGATTAGAGCAGTTGGTAAACAAACCACAAGTTTCTCTACCTCCACAGGCTCAACCAGTTATTGAAAGAGGAAGCTCACCACTAAGGGGAGCTTATGTTCCTAATTCCACGGATGCTGGAATACCTCCTTCTATTCAACAGTACTCTCAAGAGTTCTTGCGGGAAATACAAGAGGAGAAATGGGCCAAGGAGAAGGGTAATTCCCCTCCTATTCCTGAGATTGATGATCTTCATGATCAATTTCCCCAAGACATTCCATCTATTTACGAAGATGAAGCAGAACAAGAAGACGAAAGATTAGATTTTGAATCTAATACCTTAGAAGAACTGCCTCAATTTCCAGGCCCATGGGAATCTGAATCACTCCAGATTAGAGCTCCCACAATACTAGTAAGAAATGAAGACTCAGTGGTTCCAAGGAACACGGATGTCGTGAAGAACACTAAGGTTCAGTGTCATCTCACTGTAGAAGAGTTGCTCAAAGCAAAACCTGAGTTATGGAATCATGTGAAGGATCAGGTCCCAGAACTTGAGTCCAATATGCCAAAAGTAGGCTCTAAGCAAAGGGTACCAGAGATACCTCTAGACAAAATAGGGGACATGTGTGAGGGTGAAGAAGGTAATACTTATCTTCCAATCACCTACCAAGGTTACACAACCAAAGCAATCATAGATTCAGGTGCTGGTGTTGCTATTGCGACCACCTCCTTGTGGAAGCAATGGGGCAAGCCCACATTAAGACCAACTAGAATGAAGCTTCAAATGGCTGATGGTCATTTTGAAAGACCTCTAGGATTGCTAGAAGGGATCACTCTAACCACTTGTGGTGTAGAGTTTGAGCACACATTTGCTATATGTGACTTTGAGAAAAATAATGTCTTTGAGATGATCCTAGGAAGACCCTTCCTACGACAATTGCAAATAGTACAGGATTGGGGAACTAACTCCTTGTACTTACAGCACTTAGGGGTCACCACTAAGGTCAATTTGAAGGATTACACCTTCAGAGATGTACCACCCCTACAGTGGAATTCTATCCACAAAGCAAAAGAAGATTCCATCTCTGTGCATTCTGAAAGTTCACCTGATCCATCATGGCTGCATGAAGATACTCATTTGTGGATGTGCAAGGTTGCAAAGGAAGAGGAAAAACGTTTAAAGGCAAGAGAAGAAGGAACTTCGTTAGGAGATAGACCAGTTAGAGACCCAGCCTACACACCGATGATCTTTCCAGATGAGGAGTTTGAGCCTCATGGCTGGCCAGAAATCTTAGCCACCATGGACATTGCTGTCAATGAGGAACAGTGGACACCTCATTGTGATGAGGAGGGTTATGATATCTCAGTGTTCATGTGTCAACCCTTGCTAGAAGAATGTGACCCTAGTGATGTCATAGAAGAGGAAGAGAATGACGATGATCTGGAGTCTATTGTGATGGATAGTTGCTTTAACTCAGAGCAGCACTATTTAGAAGATATAGGAGTGTTCACCCAGAAAGAAGAAGAACCTCTCACAAGTATTAAAACAGTAAACTCAAAGGATGGAAGTGAGAGTAGTCAAAAGAAAAAGAAAAGAAAAGCAGTGAAACAAGAAAAGGAGGAATCATTGTTTGAAGTACCAGAAAACTTCAAGAAATATGAAGTTGACGACCGCAAAATTTTGGTACGAATGCCTAAGAGAGAGGCCATCATAGGAGAATCATATGATAATAAAGAAAAGACCAAGAAGATTGTAGTGACCATTGAAGAGAACGAAGAGAGATGCACATATATAGGAGATGACCTAAGTGCAAGAGAAGAAATGGAGCTCATAGCTCTATTAAGGGAATATAGGGATGTGTTTGCATGGCACTATAGAGACTTGAAAGGGGTAGATCCAAGAATTTGCTCTCATACTATCCCCATGACTGCTGATGCTAAGCCCACCAAACAGAAGCCCTACACATATAATGATACCTATGCAGCCAAAATCAAAGAAGAAATTGATAGGTTGATTGAGGCTGGATTCATCTATGAGATTGAGCATACCGAATGGGTGTCCCCCATTGTTGTGGTACCCAAGAAGAACGGGAAGTTGCGAGTGTGTATTAACCTTAAAAAAGTTAATGCCGCTACGATTAGAGATAGTTATCCACTTCCAATCACAGAACACCTATTGGAGCGTGTTGCAGGCAAGGAAGTTTATAGCTTCCTTGATGGATTTTCAGGTTACAATCAAGTAGCCATTGCCCCAGAAGATCAACACAAAACAGCTTTTGCTACAGAGTGGGGAATCTTTGCATTTCGGGTGATGCCATTTGGGCTCACCAATGCACCTGCAACATTCCAAAGGCTCATGTGTCATGTCTTCAAAGAGTTCTTGCGAAAGAGCTTAGAAGTGTATGTGGATGATTTATGTGCTCATTCCCAAGAAAGAAGGGTTCACATCCCTGAACTCAGACAAATCTTCAACAAGTGTAGAGAATATCGAGTTTGTCTGAACCCAGAAAAGTGTGTGTTCATGGTGCGTCAAGGTAAAATCCTCGGTCATATTGTTTCTAAGAATGGAATCTCAACGGATGAAGATAAGGTACGAGCCATAGCGGAGCTGCCAAGGCCAAGGAATGTTAAAGAGGTACAAGCCTTTATGGGCCATTGTGGATATTACCGTAGGTTTATCCACATGTACGCGATCATAGCTAGACCCCTTTATGCCTTGTTGTCTAATTTTGAGTGGAACGACGAATGCGAGAATTCTTTCAATGAACTGAAGAAACGTTTGTGCACAGCACCAATACTGACCACTCCTGATTGGAATAAACCATTCCATGTCCATGTGGATGCATCCAATCATGCCATAGGATGTGTGCTGGCACAACCCACAGGTGAAGGGAATTTAGATTTGCCCATAGCATATGCTAGTAGACAACTAAACCCAGCCGAAAGAAATTATACCACCACCGAGCGAGAAGGGTTAGGCATGGTATATGCTGTAAAGAAGTTTAGACACTATTTATTGGCCAACAAGTTCAAGTTCTTCACTGATCATCAAGCTTTGTTATATTTGGTCAATAAACCTTGCAATACTGGACGCTTAGTAAGATGGTTCCTCTTACTAATGGAGTATGACTTTGAAGTTGTTGTCAGGAAAGGTAGAACCCACCTTCGGGCAGATCACCTTTCTCGCATTACTTCAGGAGAGTCACCACAAGGAGTGTCTGATGAACTACCTGATGCTTACCTGTTCAATTTGGAAGTTGTTCCTAAATGGGCAAATAAGTTGGTACCAGTCCTAACCTTCGGCCCTGCAAATAAGAATGTGAAAACATCACAAGAAGAAATTGTAAAATCCCAAAAATATCACATATTGGCAGGAAGCATGTACAAACAAGATACTGAGGGTGTATTAGCTTGTTGTGTCGAGGATGATGAACATAGTAGTTGGTTGCAGCAAGCTCATGAGGGATTGCTAGGAAATCACTATTCTAAACAACGAACATTGCAGAATTTGAAACGTTTAGGAGTGTATTGGCCTAGCATGGACAAAGAAATACATGAGTGGATCAAGAATTGTCCAATGTGTAGAGAGAAACCACCAGTGGAGCATGCGACCCTTTATCAAGTATCATTAATTCCAGATTGGAGTACTCCATTGGTAGAGTTTATGAGATCGGGAAGATTACCCAAAGAGGCCAGTCTAGCAAGAAGACGAAATATGGAGCAAGAGGCTCAAGGCTATGCCTTAGTAGGAGAAAACCTATACCGAAGAGGTAAAGATGGTTACTTAAGACTGTGCGTTCATGAATCAGACTATTTAAGGGTCTTAGAGACTGCACACAGTGGTGTTGCAGGTGGACATTTTGGCCCTGACCGAGTGATTAAAACCATTCTATTCTCAGGACTTTGGTGGCCCACTCTTCATATGGATGCACATACCTATGTGAAGAAATGTGACACATGCCAACGTGCACAATATCCAGTGAGAAAAGACGAGATGCCCTTGAGGCCAATGATGGGAGGACGTGCATTTTCGAAGTGGGGCATAGACTTCATAGGTCCTATTAACCCCCCAGCTAGAAACTCCCATGCAGAATACATCATTGTAGCCACAGATTACCTTACTAAGTGGGTAGAAGTCAAAGCCACAACAAAGAATGATGCTCAGACTACGGCTAAGTTCTTATTCGAGAATGTGTTCACGAGATATGGACTACCAATAGAGTTGGTGAGCGATAGAGGCACACACTTCTTGAATGAAGTCATTGAAAATCTTCTCCAAGAATTCTTGGTGATACATAAGAAATCCGCCCCCTATCATCCACAAGCCAACGGACAAGCCGAGAGTACCAATAAGATCCTCTGTAACGTATTGACAAAATTGGTAAATAATAAACGCTCTGATTGGGACAAACAACTTCATCATGCTGTTTGGGCTTATCGAGTTGCCTACAAAACGGTACTCAACGCCACCCCATTTCAGATGGTCTTCGGACAGAACGCTGTGCTACCATTAGATTTCTTAATCCCTGCCTTAAAAGTAGCACAAGAGTATGAGTGGAATGGGCATGAATTGTCCTCTAGGATCTTTGATCTCGAACGCTTGGGTGAAACGAGGCTACGAGCGGCAGCAGGCATCTACGCTGCAAAGAAGAGGCAAAAGGCATACTTTGATGCACACATCAAGGATAAGGGATTGAAAGAGGGAGATTTAGTGTTGGTATACACACTAAAACAACATGCCCGTAAGTTGGAAAAAAGAGGTTATGGACCCATGATCATTAATAGAATTTCCACTAGTGGTGCAGTTCAGTTGGCCACTCTAGAAGGAGATATCTTGCCAAACTATATTAGTGGCTGTAGAGTCAAGCTATATCAAGAACCTCTTACTGAGGATATGCTAATGAGACTCAACACTGCGAAGAAGCGAAAAGAAGAAGAGTTAAGAGTGAGAGAAGAAGCACAGGAAGAGGCCAGAGAGCGTATTAGGCAAAATAAGTTAAGGCGATTAGGCCTAGATGTCAACTCAAAAGCCCCAAAATATCACATGGATATGTGTCAAAAGTCTGGCATTGCGACTTCTCAGGTCATTGACCGAAGACCCTTTGTGACCATAGAGATAGGACAAGGGAAGGGTGCAAGGACGGTGAAAGCATTGATTGACTCAGGTGCAGCAAGTAGTGCAGTTAAACTTTCCTACTGCCAAGACTTGGGGTTGAACATCAATCCCATAGAAGCTTATCTCATAGGATTGGGAGGTGTGGAAACCCCTTGTTTGGGCGAGGTGGAACTTCCCATCTACCTTCAAGATGTTCCAATGAAAGTCAAAGCGCTAGTATGTCAAGATGAGAACCTTACAGAACCACTTGTCTTGGGTCAAGATTGGATCTATGACCATGCAGTTAACTTAAACCTAAGAAGTCAAATTCTTCAAGTTTGGGTACATGAACAATGCATTACATTAGAATTAGAGAACTGCATGCTCCTAGATCATGGCACCACACACTCTCTTAGTTCTTCCAAGACTAATCATATGAAAGAAGATGTTGTATGTGTCAAAAGCTCTATGATGCAGAAGGAGTCAATCGTGGAAGACCAGGTTCGAAGGCGGGTGGATCTTTCTTCTTCTCCAAAGACTCAAGTAGCCACAGTAGTGCGCCCACCACACAAGCAAACACAACCGTTCACGACAACTGCTACATCAAATAGAAAGACACCATTCGATAAAAAAGCGGTTCCGGGCATGAAGCAGATCTGGGTACGCAAAGGAGAGCAACCACCAGCCTTACCCCCACAAATCCCATCCATGCACACTAACCAAGCCAGAAGACGAAGGAAGCAGCTCAGACAAGCTCCGTCACAAGATATCCAACAAGTTTGGGTGCCTAAGAAGTTAGCTGCAGCTCAACAAGGGCAATTACAGATGTGGGTACCTAAGAAGATCCTACACCCACAACAACCTTTGTTCTCCCACATGCAAAAGGTTTCAACAAAGAGGCCAAAAAGAGAAAAGGGTAAGAACCACGTACAGAGACCAAAGGAAGATCAAATCAGCTCTTCAACATTAGTAGGAAGACATGCAAAAAGGATATGGGTTTGGAAGCCAAAAGTGCAAGTAGCCTCCACCGAACCAAAGCATCAACCACACTGGATACCACAGTTCAGAAAGCATCCAAAGAGAAAGACGCCTGAAGTGACCTCTACAGTGCCAAATGATGTTCTAAAATGGACTCCAATAAGGAGGATTACATCAGTTCGAGACTCATAGATACCTCCACTAAGGCCGGCATCAACCTCCACAAATAACATCGAAAGCCTCGAACGAGCAACAACCATGTGCTCCTTGCACAACCCTGTCTTTGGCACCATTTAGGTCATGCATTTCCAAAGTATGCATTAATATAGGGCCACATTACACGGCCGTGCATAGACACACTTGAGAATCCCATGCACAAGAGCACAGTGACATATGTCAAACATTTCTATTGATACTAACTTTTGTGTTCTTGTTTTGTGATATCCTGTTCCTCAAAAAAAAAAAAAAAAAAAAAAAAAAAAAAAGGAGAGAAGTGGGAGAGAGCTTGTTCCCAGTGTGTCTCGGCCAGCAGTGAGATTATTGCTGCCTTATCTGGTAGAGGACAAGCATTTGGCATGAACATGGCATCTATAGCTATGATTTTCTCTTACCATGGTAGGAATGATGAGCTTGAAGGTCCGCAACTTGCGTGATGCTTAACTACTTCATGTACCAGAGCATCCAAGGAGATATCTGCAAAAGGTAGTTCTGGAGGAGAAGACTCCTGCATCTGGTGAGCTAAAGAGTATATGTGAAACACAGCTTGGTGTAGTTACCCGATGTTGCTTGCCAAGGAATATAAAGCAATTCAATTCTCAGTATTTCCTGAACCAGTATGGAACAGTAGCACTGGTGAATGGTCTATGTCAATCAGCATGGTAATCTCTTAGAAACCGGCACATGTCCAATATTCCTCTGAGTGTCAATATAGGGAAGTGAACGTGCATGAGCCCAAGCTCAGAAATGCACATTGTTAGTGCCAAATGTTGCTTTGAAAAGAGGAGAGGGGATCCACCACTCAAAAGATCTCATCAGTGGACAATCAACATGGACATTCATCAACAAGGTTCCATCCCAAAGGCCGAGTGTACAACACGAAGAGGCAAACATCCATCAACCTTCGCCATGGTAAGTATCTTTACTCTGGAAACACCATAACCATGATAGTTTAGGAAACCTCTTCGTCTGCATACCCTTGAGCACTTAGCTCAAGACCCGCAATTTTTGCACCATACTTCTTCCAATGCATTTTCCAAGTAAGCATGCGTAGGGCTACATTACAAGGCCGTGCACAAGGCACATACTTTTTTCAACCCATGCACGAACACACTTACCCATCACTCAATATGGGTTATGAGTACTTGGCTTGACTACTATGAAGATCAACTTTGGAAGATCTAGAAAACATCAACGGAGACTCACAACGACACAGTCATGCTGGAATACAAGGCAGAAGCACATACCAAGAGACTACAACCTGCAAAGACTCACAGTGATAGATGAAGAACGTCGGACGACTTGTGTTCAAACAGAAGGGACACTCCCTCTCAAGGCACTACTTGGAACAATCACTACAACAAGGGTCTGTCAGGGACGACAGACTCGAGAGGGGGGGGAGTGTTGAAGCTCAAGGTCAAGGACAAAGCATGGAAGCACATCAAAGAAGTGGACATAGAAGAAGAGAGAGCAAGTAGGGAGCTCCAAGAAGTGTATGTCAAATTTGGTGTAGCTCAAGCGTAAGCACCACCTCCTTTACTTGTCAATCCGCGGAGACGTGAGGACCGGTATGAAGACCACGAGCAAGTGAAGGCACAAGTGCGTGAGTGAAAGCACACAAACATGCACACACATACACACACGCGCACAAAGTAAGATCAAAGAGAGGAACAATGGAAAGCTTAGATTGCAAAAGAGTTCTCTTACAAAAGTTCTATTCTCCAACAAGCTAACCTCAAAAATGAGCTCTCTAGCTCTTTTTATAGTTTTTTGACTAGTTTTGGCCCTGTCCAGACCTAGTGTCCGGCCTAGTTAAAAATTAGGTTCCATGGCTTATTTGAGGGCTCAAACGAAGTCTAAAAATTATGAAAATTGGTACGATGGTACTTCTAATACTCCTCAAGCTCGAGGACTCCTCGGCTTGAACAAAATGGAGTTACTAAAAATAGATAATGGTATTTACAATGGTTTCTAGTGATGAAAATCACTATTTTTGTAATTTGGTGTAGCTCAAGCGTAAGCACCACCTCCTTTACTTGTCAATCCGCGGAGACGTGAGGACCGGTATGAAGACCACGAGCAAGTGAAGGCACAAGTGCGTGAGTGAAAGCACACAAACATGCACACACATACACACACGCGCACAAAGTAAGATCAAAGAGAGGAACAATGGAAAGCTTAGATTGCAAAAGAGTTCTCTTACAAAAGTTCTATTCTCCAACAAGCTAACCTCAAAAATGAGCTCTCTAGCTCTTTTTATAGTTTTTTGACTAGTTTTGGCCCTGTCCAGACCTAGTGTCCGGCCTAGTTAAAAATTAGGTTCCAGGGCTTATTTGAGGGCTCAAACGAAGTCTAAAAATTATGAAAATTGGTACGATGGTACTTCTAATACTCCTCAAGCTCGAGGACTCCTCGGCTTGAACAAAATGGAGTTACTAAAAATAGATAATGGTATTTACAATGGTTTCTAGTGATGAAAATCACTATTTTTGTAGGGGATTCTTCTGAAAATTTGACATACACTTCTTGGAGCTCCCTACTTGCTCTCTCTTCTTCTATGTCCACTTCTTTGATGTGCTTCCATGCTTTGTCCTTGACCTTGAGCTTCAACACTCCCCCCCCTCTCGAGTCTGTCGTCCCTGACAGACCCTTGTTGTAGTGATTGTTCCAAGTAGTGCCTTGAGAGGGAGTGTCCCTTCTGTTTGAACACAAGTCGTCCGACGTTCTTCATCTATCACTGTGAGTCTTTGCAGGTTGTAGTCTCTTGGTATGTGCTTCTGCCTTGTATTCCAGCATGACTGTGTCGTTGTGAGTCTCCGTTGATGTTTTCTAGATCTTCCAAAGTTGATCTTCATAGTAGTCAAGCCAAGTACTCATAACCCATATTGAGTGATGGGTAAGTGTGTTCGTGCATGGGTTGAAAAAAGTATGTGCCTTGTGCACGGCCTTGTAATGTAGCCCTACGCATGCTTACTTGGAAAATGCATTGGAAGAAGTATGGTGCAAAAATTGCGGGTCTTGAGCTAAGTGCTCAAGGGTATGCAGACGAAGAGGTTTCCTAAACTATCATGGTTATGGTGTTTCCAGAGTAAAGATACTTACCATGGCGAAGGTTGATGGATGTTTGCCTCTTCGTGTTGTACACTCGGCCTTTGGGATGGAACCTTGTTGATGAATGTCCATGTTGATTGTCCACTGATGAGATCTTTTGAGTGGTGGATCCCCTCTCCTCTTTTCAAAGCAACATTTGGCACTAACAATGTGCATTTCTGAGCTTGGGCTCATGCACGTTCACTTCCCTATATTGACACTCAGAGGAATATTGGACATGTGCCGGTTTCTAAGAGATTACCATGCTGATTGACATAGACCATTCACCAGTGCTACTGTTCCATACTGGTTCAGGAAATACTGAGAATTGAATTGCTTTATATTCCTTGGCAAGCAACATCGGGTAACTACACCAAGCTGTGTTTCACATATACTCTTTAGCTCACCAGATGCAGGAGTCTTCTCCTCCAGAACTACCTTTTGCAGATATCTCCTTGGATGCTCTGGTACATGAAGTAGTTAAGCATCACGCAAGTTGCGGACCTTCAAGCTCATCATTCCTACCATGGTAAGAGAAAATCATAGCTATAGATGCCATGTTCATGCCAAATGCTTGTCCTCTACCAGATAAGGCAGCAATAATCTCACTGCTGGCCGAGACACACTGGGAACAAGCTCTCTCCCACTTCTCTCCTTTTTTTTTTTTTTTTTTTTTTTTTTTTTGAGGAACAGGATATCACAAAACAAGAACACAAAAGTTAGTATCAATAGAAATGTTCGACATATGTCACTGTGCTCTTGTGCATGGGATTCTCAAGTGTGTCTATGCACGGCCGTGTAATGTGGCCCTATATTAATGCATACTTTGGAAATGCATGACCTAAATGGTGCAAAAGACAGGGTTGTGCAAGGAGCACATGGTTGTTGCTCGTTCGAGGCTTTCGATGTTATTTGTGGAGGTTGATGCCGGCCTTAGTGGAGGTATCTATGAGTCTCGAACTGATGTAATCCTCCTTATTGGAGTCCATTTTAGAACATCATTTGGCACTGTAGAGGTCACTTCAGGCGTCTTTCTCTTTGGATGCTTTCTGAACTGTGGTATCCAGTGTGGTTGATGCTTTGGTTCGGTGGAGGCTACTTGCACTTTTGGCTTCCAAACCCATATCCTTTTTGCATGTCTTCCTACTAATGTTGAAGAGCTGATTTGATCTTCCTTTGGTCTCTGTACGTGGTTCTTACCCTTTTCTCTTTTTGGCCTCTTTGTTGAAACCTTTTGCATGTGGGAGAACAAAGGTTGTTGTGGGTGTAGGATCTTCTTAGGTACCCACATCTGTAATTGCCCTTGTTGAGCTGCAGCTAACTTCTTAGGCACCCAAACTTGTTGGATATCTTGTGACGGAGCTTGTCTGAGCTGCTTCCTTCGTCTTCTGGCTTGGTTAGTGTGCATGGATGGGATTTGTGGGGGTAAGGCTGGTGGTTGCTCTCCTTTGCGTACCCAGATCTGCTTCATGCCCGGAACCGCTTTTTTATCGAATGGTGTCTTTCTATTTGATGTAGCAGTTGTCGTGAACGGTTGTGTTTGCTTGTGTGGTGGGCGCACTACTGTGGCTACTTGAGTCTTTGGAGAAGAAGAAAGATCCACCCGCCTTCGAACCTGGTCTTCCACGATTGACTCCTTCTGCATCATAGAGCTTTTGACACATACAACATCTTCTTTCATATGATTAGTCTTGGAAGAACTAAGAGAGTGTGTGGTGCCATGATCTAGGAGCATGCAGTTCTCTAATTCTAATGTAATGCATTGTTCATGTACCCAAACTTGAAGAATTTGACTTCTTAGGTTTAAGTTAACTGCATGGTCATAGATCCAATCTTGACCCAAGACAAGTGGTTCTGTAAGGTTCTCATCTTGACATACTAGCGCTTTGACTTTCATTGGAACATCTTGAAGGTAGATGGGAAGTTCCACCTCGCCCAAACAAGGGGTTTCCACACCTCCCAATCCTATGAGATAAGCTTCTATGGGATTGATGTTCAACCCCAAGTCTTGGCAGTAGGAAAGTTTAACTGCACTACTTGCTGCACCTGAGTCAATCAATGCTTTCACCGTCCTTGCACCCTTCCCTTGTCCTATCTCTATGGTCACAAAGGGTCTTCGGTCAATGACCTGAGAAGTCGCAATGCCGGACTTTTGACACATATCCATGTGATATTTTGGGGCTTTTGAGTTGACATCTAGGCCTAATCGCCTTAACTTATTTTGCCTAATACGCTCTCTGGCCTCTTCCTGTGCTTCTTCTCTCACTCTTAACTCTTCTTCTTTTCGCTTCTTCGCAGTGTTGAGTCTCATTAGCATATCCTCAGTAAGAGGTTCTTGATATAGCTTGACTCTACAGCCACTAATATAGTTTGGCAAGATATCTCCTTCTAGAGTGGCCAACTGAACTGCACCACTAGTGGAAATTCTATTAATGATCATGGGTCCATAACCTCTTTTTTCCAACTTACGGGCATGTTGTTTTAGTGTGTATACCAACACTAAATCTCCCTCTTTCAATCCCTTATCCTTGATGTGTGCATCAAAGTATGCCTTTTGCCTCTTCTTTGCAGCGTAGATGCCTGCTGCCGCTCGTAGCCTCGTTTCACCCAAGCGTTCGAGATCAAAGATCCTAGAGGACAATTCATGCCCATTCCACTCATACTCTTGTGCTACTTTTAAGGCAGGGATTAAGAAATCTAATGGTAGCACAGCGTTCTGTCCGAAGACCATCTGAAATGGGGTGGCGTTGAGTACCGTTTTGTAGGCAACTCGATAAGCCCAAACAGCATGATGAAGTTGTTTGTCCCAATCAGAGCGTTTATTATTTACCAATTTTGTCAATACGTTACAGAGGATCTTATTGGTACTCTCGGCTTGTCCGTTGGCTTGTGGATGATAGGGGGCGGATTTCTTATGTATCACCAAGAATTCTTGGAGAAGATTTTCAATGACTTCATTCAAGAAGTGTGTGCCTCTATCGCTCACCAACTCTATTGGTAGTCCATATCTCGTGAACACATTCTCGAATAAGAACTTAGCCGTAGTCTGAGCATCATTCTTTGTTGTGGCTTTGACTTCTACCCACTTAGTAAGGTAATCTGTGGCTACAATGATGTATTCTGCATGGGAGTTTCTAGCTGGGGGGTTAATAGGACCTATGAAGTCTATGCCCCACTTCGAAAATGCACGTCCTCCCATCATTGGCCTCAAGGGCATCTCGTCTTTTCTCACTGGATATTGTGCACGTTGGCATGTGTCACATTTCTTCACATAGGTATGTGCATCCATATGAAGAGTGGGCCACCAAAGTCCTGAGAATAGAATGGTTTTAATCACTCGGTCAGGGCCAAAATGTCCACCTGCAACACCACTGTGTGCAGTCTCTAAGACCCTTAAATAGTCTGATTCATGAACGCACAGTCTTAAGTAACCATCTTTACCTCTTCGGTATAGGTTTTCTCCTACTAAGGCATAGCCTTGAGCCTCTTGCTCCATATTTCGTCTTCTTGCTAGACTGGCCTCTTTGGGTAATCTTCCCGATCTCATAAACTCTACCAATGGAGTACTCCAATCTGGAATTAATGATACTTGATAAAGGGTCGCATGCTCCACTGGTGGTTTCTCTCTACACATTGGACAATTCTTGATCCACTCATGTATTTCTTTGTCCATGCTAGGCCAATACACTCCTAAACGTTTCAAATTCTGCAATGTTCGTTGTTTAGAATAGTGATTTCCTAGCAATCCCTCATGAGCTTGCTGCAACCAACTACTATGTTCATCATCCTCGACACAACAAGCTAATACACCCTCAGTATCTTGTTTGTACATGCTTCCTGCCAATATGTGATATTTTTGTGATTTTACAATTTCTTCTTGTGATGTTTTCACATTCTTATTTGCAGGGCCGAAGGTTAGGACTGGTACCAACTTATTTGCCCATTTAGGAACAACTTCCAAATTGAACAGGTAAGCATCAGGTAGTTCATCAGACACTCCTTGTGGTGACTCTCCTGAAGTAATGCGAGAAAGGTGATCTGCCCGAAGGTGGGTTCTACCTTTCCTGACAACAACTTCAAAGTCATACTCCATTAGTAAGAGGAACCATCTTACTAAGCGTCCAGTATTGCAAGGTTTATTGACCAAATATAACAAAGCTTGATGATCAGTGAAGAACTTGAACTTGTTGGCCAATAAATAGTGTCTAAACTTCTTTACAGCATATACCATGCCTAACCCTTCTCGCTCGGTGGTGGTATAATTTCTTTCGGCTGGGTTTAGTTGTCTACTAGCATATGCTATGGGCAAATCTAAATTCCCTTCACCTGTGGGTTGTGCCAGCACACATCCTATGGCATGATTGGATGCATCCACATGGACATGGAATGGTTTATTCCAATCAGGAGTGGTCAGTATTGGTGCTGTGCACAAACGTTTCTTCAGTTCATTGAAAGAATTCTCGCATTCGTCGTTCCACTCAAAATTAGACAACAAGGCATAAAGGGGTCTAGCTATGATCGCGTACATGTGGATAAACCTACGGTAATATCCACAATGGCCCATAAAGGCTTGTACCTCTTTAACATTCCTTGGCCTTGGCAGCTCCGCTATGGCTCGTACCTTATCTTCATCCGTTGAGATTCCATTCTTAGAAACAATATGACCGAGGATTTTACCTTGACGCACCATGAACACACACTTTTCTGGGTTCAGACAAACTCGATATTCTCTACACTTGTTGAAGATTTGTCTGAGTTCAGGGATGTGAACCCTTCTTTCTTGGGAATGAGCACATAAATCATCCACATACACTTCTAAGCTCTTTCGCAAGAACTCTTTGAAGACATGACACATGAGCCTTTGGAATGTTGCAGGTGCATTGGTGAGCCCAAATGGCATCACCCGAAATGCAAAGATTCCCCACTCTGTAGCAAAAGCTGTTTTGTGTTGATCTTCTGGGGCAATGGCTACTTGATTGTAACCTGAAAATCCATCAAGGAAGCTATAAACTTCCTTGCCTGCAACACGCTCCAATAGGTGTTCTGTGATTGGAAGTGGATAACTATCTCTAATCGTAGCGGCATTAACTTTTTTAAGGTTAATACACACTCGCAACTTCCCGTTCTTCTTGGGTACCACAACAATGGGGGACACCCATTCGGTATGCTCAATCTCATAGATGAATCCAGCCTCAATCAACCTATCAATTTCTTCTTTGATTTTGGCTGCATAGGTATCATTATATGTGTAGGGCTTCTGTTTGGTGGGCTTAGCATCAGCAGTCATGGGGATAGTATGAGAGCAAATTCTTGGATCTACCCCTTTCAAGTCTCTATAGTGCCATGCAAACACATCCCTATATTCCCTTAATAGAGCTATGAGCTCCATTTCTTCTCTTGCACTTAGGTCATCTCCTATATATGTGCATCTCTCTTCGTTCTCTTCAATGGTCACTACAATCTTCTTGGTCTTTTCTTTATTATCATATGATTCTCCTATGATGGCCTCTCTCTTAGGCATTCGTACCAAAATTTTGCGGTCGTCAACTTCATATTTCTTGAAGTTTTCTGGTACTTCAAACAATGATTCCTCCTTTTCTTGTTTCACTGCTTTTCTTTTCTTTTTCTTTTGACTACTCTCACTTCCATCCTTTGAGTTTACTGTTTTAATACTTGTGAGAGGTTCTTCTTCTTTCTGGGTGAACACTCCTATATCTTCTAAATAGTGCTGCTCTGAGTTAAAGCAACTATCCATCACAATAGACTCCAGATCATCGTCATTCTCTTCCTCTTCTATGACATCACTAGGGTCACATTCTTCTAGCAAGGGTTGACACATGAACACTGAGATATCATAACCCTCCTCATCACAATGAGGTGTCCACTGTTCCTCATTGACAGCAATGTCCATGGTGGCTAAGATTTCTGGCCAGCCATGAGGCTCAAACTCCTCATCTGGAAAGATCATCGGTGTGTAGGCTGGGTCTCTAACTGGTCTATCTCCTAACGAAGTTCCTTCTTCTCTTGCCTTTAAACGTTTTTCCTCTTCCTTTGCAACCTTGCACATCCACAAATGAGTATCTTCATGCAGCCATGATGGATCAGGTGAACTTTCAGAATGCACAGAGATGGAATCTTCTTTTGCTTTGTGGATAGAATTCCACTGTAGGGGTGGTACATCTCTGAAGGTGTAATCCTTCAAATTGACCTTAGTGGTGACCCCTAAGTGCTGTAAGTACAAGGAGTTAGTTCCCCAATCCTGTACTATTTGCAATTGTCGTAGGAAGGGTCTTCCTAGGATCATCTCAAAGACATTATTTTTCTCAAAGTCACATATAGCAAATGTGTGCTCAAACTCTACACCACAAGTGGTTAGAGTGATCCCTTCTAGCAATCCTAGAGGTCTTTCAAAATGACCATCAGCCATTTGAAGCTTCATTCTAGTTGGTCTTAATGTGGGCTTGCCCCATTGCTTCCACAAGGAGGTGGTCGCAATAGCAACACCAGCACCTGAATCTATGATTGCTTTGGTTGTGTAACCTTGGTAGGTGATTGGAAGATAAGTATTACCTTCTTCACCCTCACACATGTCCCCTATTTTGTCTAGAGGTATCTCTGGTACCCTTTGCTTAGAGCCTACTTTTGGCATATTGGACTCAAGTTCTGGGACCTGATCCTTCACATGATTCCATAACTCAGGTTTTGCTTTGAGCAACTCTTCTACAGTGAGATGACACTGAACCTTAGTGTTCTTCACGACATCCGTGTTCCTTGGAACCACTGAGTCTTCATTTCTTACTAGTATTGTGGGAGCTCTAATCTGGAGTGATTCAGATTCCCATGGGCCTGGAAATTGAGGCAGTTCTTCTAAGGTATTAGATTCAAAATCTAATCTTTCGTCTTCTTGTTCTGCTTCATCTTCGTAAATAGATGGAATGTCTTGGGGAAATTGATCATGAAGATCATCAATCTCAGGAATAGGAGGGGAATTACCCTTCTCCTTGGCCCATTTCTCCTCTTGTATTTCCCGCAAGAACTCTTGAGAGTACTATTGAATAGAAGGAGGTATTCCAGCATCCGTGGAATTAGGAACATAAGCTCCCCTTGGTGGTGAGCTTCCTCTTTCAATAACTGGTTGAGCCTGTGGAGGTAGAGAAACTTGTGGTTTGTTTACCAACTGCTCTAATCGTTCTAGTAAGCCCTGGAAATGCAAGTCCGATTTGATAGAGTTTGTCTGATTGAACTTTTGACTAGTCTCAAGTATGGCTTGAGCTTGTTCTACCATTTTCATGCACATTTTCATCCGTTCAATCTCTAAATCTGCTCTAGGGTAACTCTTGTCTAGGTTTGCCGCTGTAGGCCCTTCTTGAAGTCGAGCCTGGTAGGCCTTGAACATCATGTCCAAGCCTTCTGGGGTTGGATCTGCAAGAACAGACCCTGGTTGCGGTCTATTTACAATGGGTGGTGGGGTGGGATGAGGTGGAGTGGATGGAGTTTCGGCATGCGAGGGGCTTTGAGATGCAATGTCTTCTATTTTTGTTTTCGCTTCTTTTAAGCTTTCTTCTAGTTCCGATAACTTTTTATTCCACTTGCGATTGGCCTTCTCTCTGGTATCCTTCCATGTTCTTGTTTTCCTCTTACTAGGCTCTCCCGATTCACTCGACTCTGATTGTTCTACTGGTTTATCCTGTTTTAAGGCTTGTGCTCTAGTGACAGCTTGTATAGGAGCCACATTGCTACTACTTGAACTTGGATCTGCCACTAAGCCTACCACATTAATGGGTGTAATCTTGGGTGCACTAGAGGGGTTTCTTGGACAATCTCTGGGGAGATGGTCTTTGCCACAATCAGGACAAAAAGCCTGTATTGTGATAGCCTGTCCTTGACTCGGAGATGGTGGGTGGGGACAGTCACGAATGAAATGGTCACCATGACATCTGAAACAAGATCCTCTAGGGGCTTGTGGTCTCATTTGTCTCAACTGGGGCCTAGGGTTAGGATTTGTGTACATGACATTGGAGTATTCTGGCTCCCAATTTTGCTCCATAGGCGGTGCCTCATATTGATACGAGTAAATCTCACTATGTTCAGGTGACTCTGTGTAATAAGCATGTGGACTACCTTCATGGGAGTAGTCTGAACTATGAGCATGAGAGTCGTTATCTGGTATCAATGGGGTTAGTGGCACCAAAGCTCTATTTGGATTTTCCTCTCCCACAGCATACTTGACTGGAATCACGTTGGCTGGAGCTGGTGGTTGGTTTACCAAGACAGGTTGTGGCTTATATGGTACCTGATATTGCTGTTGTGGTCTGTAATATGGCTGTTGGTATTGATTCTGATACCTACCTTGTGGGTAAGGTTGCCGATAATTTTGTCTAACAGCCTGCCTATTGTAGGGACAATCTTGAGCCGTGTGGTTTGTGTATTTTCTCTCAATAGTGCAATATGGAGCATTCCTTTCTCTAATGTTTTGGTTTTGCATTGGGCATACGTTAGCCATGTGGTCACCTCCGCAAGTATAGCACCGATTCAATGAAGTGACTCCCTGTGTTTGTTTATTTTGGACTCCCAGCTTCTTGGCAACTTGCTCAGCTATCTCTTCTATTTCTGTGGAGATCTTTGAAGTATGACTAGTAGAACTATCCGAATCTTTGTAGAGTTTGGCCAATCCTAACTCCTCACCCAAGTTATCTTCTATGTCTATGCACGTCCGCACACACTCTTCTATGGATCTAGGATCTTTCAAGTATACATAGGATCTTAACTTTGTGCTCAATAAGCCATCTAAAAACAAAGCCACTTGTTTGGCTGGTGTGGGTAGCTCTGGAGCAGGGCATCTTTCTAGGTACTGTCTGAACCTTCTACCTGCTAGTCGCACTGTTTCTTGGGGTGTCTGCTTGAAACTATGGATCAGGGACGATGTGTTATGCCTGATACCACTCTTGGAAAATTCTACAATGAATTCGTCTAGCAGTTGACCTATATCGCGATAGCTGCTTCTACTCAATGGTTGAAACCAAGCTAAGGCAGTGCCTTTAAGGGTCAAACCAAATGCCTCGTACTGGGTGAACCAGTCCTCAATTTGTTCGGCTCTCAGCACTTGTTTGTACTCGGCCACATGATCATAAGGATCCCCTGTCCCATCGAAATAGTTCTTCATTGCCTTGATCACGTGACTGGGTTTAAGGGTTCTTGGGTACTCCCGGGGTCTAGGCAATGGAAAATCCTGTTCATCTCTTTGTTGCCTATGTGCTTGATGTCTCTCTCTTTCAGGTCTTTCATTTTCAAATCCTGACCTATTCCTGCCCACGGTGTGTGCAAAACTTACCTCAGGTCTCTCTCTAGTTCTTTCTCTCTGGGCTTCATGAGCCTGGGATGATCCTACCCCTTGGAGGCCATGGGAAACATTGGATCTTGGTGGGGGGAAAATCATGTCATTCTTCCATGTATATGCATGTCTATCATGTTCCGTTACCAAGAAAATTTTCTCTGATGTGTTATCCAGGTAGACAACTTTGCCTGGTATCTCAGGATCTTTGAATTCATAGATGATAACTATGCCCAATTGGCTAGGTTGATCTGGCTTGAACCTCCAAAAGGCTTCCTCTGTTCCTCTATTCAAAAATAGTTCTATGCTTTTGTTGTCTTGAGGGATCCAGTCCGGAGTGATCACTCGGGTCAAAACTGACTTACCTCTAGGAGTCTGGGGTCCTTGTCCTACGTTTCCTTGTTCTAGGTCTCCTATCTCATTCTCATGAATGATATTTCCAAACTCATCGGTCCTATCTGGTTGGTTGGTAACCACATACATGGTTCCTTCCTTATCAATGTATGAACCCTCTTCGAACTTGACCACCGGGTGTTCAAGTCCAAAGGATTGATCTGGATTTTTGAGTTGGACCACTGATCGCCTCAGACCATCCTCATAGATGCGAGCACCTAATTGGTTGGTCCGAATATATTCCAACTGTGTCTTATAGGGACCTTCCGGTGTTTGTAGATGGGCAGTCCCTGAGCCACCTGCAGGTTTTCCCATACTAAAAGACATTTCTGAATCACTTGTGTCTGATCTGAGTAAAAGATGACCACTTAGTTGTTGTGCCCAAGACTTGGATGTATGGTTGACACTAGCCTCAGAAGATCTAATGCTTTGTTTATCCTTGCCTAAGTGTCTACCAGATCTCAGGTTCATAAGCTTTAGTCAAGAGTCTAAATTTTCCCTTTGGTATGGTTCACAATTCTTTAGAGCCCCCTTGGTTCCCTAGTCCCACCTGAGGGTCAACTTCAAATTATCCTATCTCAAAATCAACGCATTATTCTTGAAAAAAACAGTTGAGATCGTGTAGGATTTGAAACGAGCTTTCCAACAAGCTATAGAGCTCAAAAAATGGACTTTGGATGAGAAAGTTATGTCAAATCAGGCTCCTGGGGGTCAAAACAGGCAAACAGGACCTTTGGAGAAAATCGCGATTGTGTGAACTTTCTGAAAATCGCGATGCTGTGAAGTCAAAAAATCGCGATGTTGAGCACAAAATCGTGTTTTTTGAAAATCGCGATTTTGAGCAGAAAATCGTGATTTGAAAATCGCGATGTTGATCACAAAATCGTGTTTCAGAGAATCGCGATGTTGATCACAAAATCGTGTTTCAGAGAATCGCGATGTTGATCACAAAATCGTGTTTCAGAGAATCGCGATGTTGATCACAAAATCGTGTTTCAGAGAATCGCGATGTTGATCACAAAATCGTGTTTCAGAGAATCGCGATGTTGATCACAAAATCGTGTTTCAGAGAATCGCGATGTTGATCACAAAATCGTGTTTCAGAGAATCGCGATGTTGATCACAAAATCGTGTTTCTGAAAATCGCGATGTTGATCACAAAATCGTGTTTGAGAGAATCGCGATGTTGATCACAAAATCGTGTTTCAGAGAATCGCGATGTTGATCACAAAATCGTGTTTCTGACTGAAAATCGTGTTTTCTCAGAATCGTGTTTTTGACATGAAAATCGCGATTTTGAGCAGAAAATCGTGAATTGAAAATCGCGATTCTGAGCAAAAATTCGTGTTTTCTCAAAATCGTGTTTTTGACTTGAAAATCGCGATTTTGTCCCACAGAATCGTGTTTGTCTCAAAATCGTATTTTTGGCTGAAAATCGTGATTTGTGAGAATCGCGATTTTGAGCAGAAAGTCGTGTTTTTCACAAAATCGTGTTTTTTGCTGAAAATCGTGATTGGTGAGAATCGCGATTTTGAGCAGAGAATCGTGTTTTTTGAAAATCGTATTTTTCACATGAAAATCGCGATGTTGAGCACAAAATCGTGTTTTTGAAAATCGCGATTTTGAGCAAAAAATCGTGTTTTCACAGAATCGCCTTTTTCACAAAATCGTGTTTTTGCTGAAAATCGTGATTGGTGAGAATCGCGATTTTGAGCAGAGAATCGTGTTTTTTTTTGAGAATCGCGATTTTGAGCAGAGAATCGTGTTTTTTTTGAGAATCGCGATTTTGAGCAGAGAATCGTGTTTTTTTTTTTTTTTTTTGAGAAAAACACAGAATCGCGATTTTTTTTCAACCACTTTTAGGCGGGAAAACTGAAAATCGTGATTTTTCAAAAAATTTTGAATTTTCACAGAATCGCGATTTTCATCACAGAATCGCGTTTTTTGGCGGGAAATTCAAATTTCTGAGCGCCGGCTATGGCGAGCTACGTATGAGCAGAAAATCATAAAAAAAATGCAGCGCTTGCTCTCCCTTGCACCTCCTAACTCCTTCCCACACAATAATGCATGAAAAATGGTATGAAAATGGTGAAAATGCACTAAAAACAAGAAATTTCTGTGAAGAAGAAGATGGAAGAAGGTGGAGATGATGATGATGATGAAGATGAAGAGGAAAAAACAGAAAATGAACTGAAATGACAGTTTTTTTACCTTCCAACGTCGCAAATCTACGATCTTACCATCACAACGCTCGTCCTCGAAGCTCTCTCCCCGGCAACGGCGCCAAAATTTGGTGTAGCTCAAGCGTAAGCACCACCTCCTTTACTTGTCAATCCGCGGAGACGTGAGGACCGGTATGAAGACCACGAGCAAGTGAAGGCACAAGTGCGTGAGTGAAAGCACACAAACATGCACACACATACACACACGCGCACAAAGTAAGATCAAAGAGAGGAACAATGGAAAGCTTAGATTGCAAAAGAGTTCTCTTACAAAAGTTCTATTCTCCAACAAGCTAACCTCAAAAATGAGCTCTCTAGCTCTTTTTATAGTTTTTTGACTAGTTTTGGCCCTGTCCAGACCTAGTGTCCGGCCTAGTTAAAAATTAGGTTCCAGGGCTTATTTGAGGGCTCAAACGAAGTCTAAAAATTATGAAAATTGGTACGATGGTACTTCTAATACTCCTCAAGCTCGAGGACTCCTCGGCTTGAACAAAATGGAGTTACTAAAAATATAATGGTATTTACAATGGTTTCTAGTGATGAAAATCACTATTTTTGTAGGGGATTCTTCTGAAAATTTGACATACACTTCTTGGAGCTCCCTACTTGCTCTCTCTTCTTCTATGTCCACTTCTTTGATGTGCTTCCATGCTTTGTCCTTGACCTTGAGCTTCAACACAAGTCACCTAAGTCCACTTCTGAGATTACATTCCCAAATTCATCTGTCCTATCTGGGTGACTGGTGACTACGTATATGGTTCCTTCTTTGTCCAGGTATGCACCGTGTTCGAACTTGACAGCTGGGTGCTCTAGTCCTATGGATTGGTCAGGATTCTTAATCTGTACCACAGATCTTCCTAGGCCATCCTCATAGATGCTGGCACCTAATCGGTTGGTCCTAAGGTATTCCAACTATGTTTTGTAAGGGCCTTCTACCCTGTACAAGTATGGCACCCCTGAACTTCGCGTAGGTCTGTCCATGCCTTGAGACATCTCTGATTCACTGGTATCAGAGCTAGGGTAATGAGAGTGGTGACTCAACTGCTGGGCCCAAGACCTTGCAGTGTGATTGACACTAGCCTCTGAAGACCTAAGGTTTTGTCTCTCTCTTACTAGGTGTCGTCCTGATCTAAGGTTCATATGCCTAACTGATTAGCCCAATTTTTCGAGGTACAACCACGTTTCTGAGTCCTTTTGTATCGGTCACTTGGTTCTTTTTATGTTGATTATCGTGTTTATACTCTTGTCTGATATCACGTTGTTAGGAATACTTGAGTTTAATTTCGCATTTGAGTTTGGTCGTTTCACGTTAGGTTCTTTTCCTTTAAAGTTGTCGTTCACACACACACAGGTTATCTCTTAACTTGCACTTGATTTTCTTAGATAGTCTTTGATTTATCTCGTGCCTATCGTTGCCTGGAATTACTTCTAACACTACCCGCACTTAGCCTAAACTAAGAATTGACAGAGGGTGTTGCGGGTTTTCCAACCTTGAGTTCCTTTCCTTGTATTGTTGCCCTGGTGTGCCCAGGACGCGTATTCCCAAGCCTGCACTTACTCTTGCTTTGCGTACCCTTCGCAGCTCTCAAAGGACCTGTAAGAGGCCCACTGTTAGCTCAAGACTTAAATTCAAAAGACAGAACCAATCACTTTTATTCATGTAACACTTCACCAATTTTGCACTATGACTTTTTGGACACAACTCTAGAGGCCCCTGAAGAGGATTAAACTAGGTTAACAGGCAACAGGAATTCTCGAGTTACTTGGGTCATGCTCTCGTAATGCAATGCTACACCCTAGTGTTTGTCCCATACTTGGCCAAAATTTGGACCACTATTTTTCCCTTAAAAATTTGACCTAATTTGCCCTTCTAACGTGTTCGCAAAGTCTGTCGGTCGCGATTGACAGGTCAGTTGCGATCGACGTGTCGATCGCGATTGACAGGTCCGTCATGGCTGTCAGTCGCGATTGACTGGTCAGTCGCGATTGACACGTGGCCGATCGCGATTGACAGGTCCGTCGTGGCTGTCAATCGCGATTGACTGGTCAGTCGCGATTGACAGAGGTTATGAATAGTCAATCAGTCGTGGTCAAAGGGTCGTTGACTCTGTCGGTCGCGATTGATGGGTCGATCGCGATTGACAGGTCGGTCGCGAGGGTCTGTTCGTCGTGGTCAAACAATCGTTGACTCTGTCGGTCGCGATTGATGGGTCGATCGCAATTGATGACTCGATCGCGATTGACACGTGTCACGCGTATGGTCCGTCGGTCGTGGTCAATCGGTCGTTGACTGAGTCGGTTGCGATTGATGAGTCGATCGCGATTGATGACTCGATCGCGATTGACAGATCTGTCCGTCGTGGTTTGTCGGTCGCGATTGACAGAGCGATCGCGATTGACAGAAATCTGAGGAATTTCAAGAAACTAAGCACATTTTTGGGAAGCTCTAGGCCTGTAGATCATGGTTTTGCACTTTGTTTGGTAATTTGAGCGTTTTTTCTGTCGGTCGCAATTGACAGAAGTCGGCGACACACAGACAGTTACTTCGAATTCCGTACCTGCGCAGAGTGCTGGGGACGATGATGTGACCTATACCTGCAAGACAGCTCAAGAAACATGCAAAAACAGCACACGCAATTTCGCTCTCTCGCTCTCTCTCACAAGTGAAATGCGGGAAATGAGGTGGAGATGGTGATATGGTCAAAAAACTGAAATTTTTCGCGAGGATGGAAATGGAGGTGGAAGATGGTGATGATGATGATGGTGATGATGGTGGTGAAGAAAAAACAAGAATATAGATGAAAGTGAAGAAAATACCTACAACTCCAACGCGTCAACTCTACGTCTTACCATCACACACTCGTCCTCAAAGCTCGATCCCCGGCAACGGCCTCAAAATTTGGTGTAGCTCAGTGATGAGTAGCACCTCCTTTAATGTCAATCCGGGAAGACGTGAGGATGGTATGAAGACCTCGAGCAAGTGGCGGCACAAGTGCGTGAGTGAGAAGCACCCTAGCATGCACACACATACACACACACGCGCACACACGGCAAGACAACGAGTGAGAATCAATGGAGTTCTTAGATTACTTTCAAGAAGCTCTTACAAGTTTGTTTCAATTACAATCTAACCTCAAAAATGAGCTCTCTAGCTCCTTTTATAGTTTTTGACTAGCTTTGGCCCTGTTCAGACCTAGTGTCCGGCCTAGTTAAAAATTAGGTTCCAGGGCTTATTAGAGGGCTCAAACGAGATCTAAAAAATATGAAAATTGGCAGGTAGATACTTCTAAAGCTCCTCAAGCTCAAGGACTCCTTGGCTTGCACAAAATGGAGCTACAAAAGATGAAATGGTATTTACAATGGTGTTTAGTGATGAGAATCACTTTTAATTGGTGTAAAGGTTTTGAAAAATTAAAGGTTGCCTTAGTGCTAGATCTGCGTGAGTGCTCGTACTTGCTTCTTCATTAGGAAAATTATTGGCCTACTTGCCAGATCTTCTTTGACTGCCATGTCTCCTTGTGCTGTCCCTTCGCTCTGACTCTCTTCGTCTTGTGGCTCCTTCGGTTCCCTGACTGCTGCCAACAAGTATCCATCTCTTCCTCATTTGTATAGATTGTCGCCAATAAGTGAATAGTCTTGAGCTTCCTGCTCTAGATTGCATTGTCATGCTAAGGACATTCCTTGAGAGAATGTTTTCATCCTCAAGTACATCACTAAAGGTTCACCCCATTCTGGTGGTCTTTCACAATAGACAGGGCATTCTCTACACAACTTGTAGACATCTGCTTCCATGGAAGGCCAATATACTCTTAGTCTATGCAGAGTTTGCAATGTACGATGTTTTTAATGATGCTGCTTTAGTGAACCTACATGTGCTGATTGCAACCAATTCGCGTGTTCTAATTCATCTACACAACAAGCAAGAATATTCTAATTATCTTGTTATATATACTTCCTGCTACTATTTGATATCTTTGCTACTTGGTGATTTCTCCTTCTTTGATCCTTATCCTAGGATTCTTGGGTCCATATGTGAGAATAGAGACAATAGACTTAGCCCATTCTGGTACTATTTCAAGGTTAAACAAATATGCATCAGGTAATTCATCCGCTATTCCTTGAGGAGCTTCTCCCCAAGTTAATATTGAGAGGTGGTCTGCTCTAAGATGGGTTTTTCCCTTCCTAACTACTACTTCAAAGTCATCCTCCATCAATAGTAGAAACCATCATATCAATCGTCCTATGTTACAAGGCTTATTGACTAAGTACAATAACGCTTGATGATTCGTGAAGAATTTGAACTTATTTTCTAACAAGTAATGCTTGATTTTCTTTACTGCGTAGATAATTCCTAATCCTTCTCGTTCTGTAGTGGTGTAATTTCTTTCTACTGCATTCAACTGTCTGCTCGCGTAAGCTATGGGGAGATCTACATGTTGGAGTTAGACGTCTGCGGAAGCATGCGAACAACCCAAGGAAGAAGAAGAAGCTTGGAGCACAACACACAATACTGAATGCATTACTAGAGAATGTACAAAGATAAGTAGCCCATTAGGGCAATAGGCATATATACAAGCCGGGGGAAAAAAACCTCCTAAAGAGGGAAAAAAGTGCCCCGACAGTCCTAGTGTGTTCACACACATCACTACCTAAATATATCAACAAATCCCCCCTGGGAGTGATGCGGTGAACAAGGAGTTGGCACTCATGTATAAGGAAGTGCCAAGCTATGTGGAAATCACTCCACAAAAGGAAGTAAGCCCAAAGCTTTGCGGAAAGCTTCAAACTTCTCCACAGATGTCTCCTTAGTACATGAAAGCAATGGCTGAATAACATCTTTCACAAAAACAACATCACGGCTAACCAGAATGCGTTTAGTTTGTGGATGATATAGACGATAGCCTTTACTTTCAGAACTGTATCCAACAAAAATACATTTTACTGCTTTATCATCCAACTTTCTGCGATGTTGTTCAGGCACTAATGCATATGCCAAACAACCAAAAACATGCAGATGAGCAACTGATGGCTTGCGGTCATGCCAAGCCTCATATGGAGTGATAGACTGCAGCGCTTTATTGGGACACCTGTTCAGTACATATGCTGCACACATGATAGCCTCAAGGCAGAAACTATGTGGTAAAGCCTGACTCTTGACCATACACCTCGCCATCTCCATGAGTGACCTATTCTTTCGTTCAGCAACTCCATTCTATTGAGGTGTATACGGCACTGTACACTGGTGTATTATCCCACGTTCAGCCAGAAATGCATTAAAATTAGAAGACATATATTCCCCCCCTCGATCAGAATGGAGGGTGCCCATTTTACTTGCTGACAGATTTTCAACCAAAACCAAAAACTGTTTGAAGCACATGAACACTTCGGATTTTGCCTTCAATGGATATACCCATGCATGCCTGCAAAAATCATCGATGAAAGTCACGAAGTAAAGATAATTCCCAAAAGAAGGTGTCTTCATAGGACCACAGACCTCAGTATGTACAAGCTATAATTTCTGCGTAGCCTGAACTGAACCATCTTTTGGAAAGGACGAATGCTGCATTTTGCCCAAAATACAGCCTTCACAAACATGTTTCCCAGGTGCCTCAAGTTTGGGCAAAGAAGACACCATTTCAGATTTCTGCAGGCGTAGCAAACTAGCAAAATTCAGATGGCCAAAGCGTGCATGCCAAAGCTTTGCATCTGACATAGCCTGAGAATCATTTAGTGCAGATGCCAAATCATTTACAGATCTTTCATAGTCTATGAGCTTATACATCCCACGACATAAAATGCCAGAAGCAATAATCACATCGCCATTTGACAGATCATGAACTGTACACCTGTCATCAGCAAATTTCACAACCAAACCAATCTTGGCTAATGGAGAAACTGATAACAGGTTCTTCTTGACCCCTGGCACAAATAAAGCATCTGACAAAGTGAAAGAACTACCATCAGCAATAGTCAAAATGATCTTACCAACTCCCATAACAGGATAAGAGGAGTTGTTGGCGCATGTAATAGTATTCCCTGTAGAGGCAGGCTCGAGTGAAGAGAAGAAACTACGCTGCGAGGTAATATGTTTGGTCGCCCCACTGTCAAAATACCAAACATCTGAGTCTACTGCAGACATGCAATGCTCATGAGAAGATGGGTCAAAACTGCAGACAGTAGTAAACACCCATTCTTCTTCCTGCACAAGATTAGCAGACTCTGTTTTTGATGTAGAGGGCTCTGCAACAACCATTCCAGCCTCTTTCTTCTTTGCCTGTTTAGCAGCCAGTTTTGGATAGTTCTTTATGCTATGATCATTCCCTTTACAGTACTTACAAAATAATTTCTGTTTTTCTGATTTCTTCTCATCTTTATCTTCCTTCTTCGAATATGCAGAATTAGTAGATTTCTGCTTACTAGTTGAAGAGCTCCATTTTCCTTTGCCCTTCTGACTAGCCAGGAAAGCTTGATCTGCAACTCGCATAATGGACCTGTTCTGCGTAGACTGATCTTCCTACAACAAAACAAAGACTAACTCCTCAAATGATAAGGCATTTGGATTGCCTTTCATCATCAATCAAAGAGTAGAAGCAAAACTCTGATATGAATCAGGAAGACCATTCAGAACGGTCTACACAAGTGAGCTATCTGGTATAACCTCATCAGCAGAAATCAATTGTTCCTTCAAGTCTTTGATCTTCGTTAAGAAACTGTCCATAGAATCACCTTCATTCATGAGCTCACTCTCCAACTATTTTCGGAGGTAAGCAACACGAGCCTCATTCCTAGCTTGGTACAATGTGGTAAGTGTATCCCAAGCATCCTTAGCTATTCTGCAAGAGCGAATGTGAGGAATAATGGCACGTTTGACAGACAAAGCTATCAATGCATGTGCTTTGGCATCTCTGCCATCCTAGCAAATCTGCTCTACAGTAGGTGCAACAAAAACCGCAACACGAACAGGAATATGCAGAATATCATCATCTTCGACACCTTCTGCATCAGCTTCAGTACCTTCAGTTGTAATAGTTGCAGGTGTGATACGACGTTTTTCGACACCCTATACAATGTTCCACAGTCCGTTTGCAACCAACACATGTCGCATCATATAAGCCCATAACGGGTAGTTGGTACCATCCAACTTATCCTCAACAGCCAACATACGGAATACATCACTGCTTTCAGCCATGGTGAGTGACTAAAATACCTTGATGTAGAAAATTGACTGTATCTCAAAAAGTTGAACAGAACTACCCAGACAAATTCTGCTAGACCTGTAGCAGACTTTGAGACGCTTATACTGGCGAACAAAAACTGGTATATACCTTTGGCACAAAAAGACAAAATAACCTGCACAAGCACTACGATAGTGCGTTCGGAGGCCGAAACGAGCTCAGATCGCGATTTCGGCACGACAAACTGAAGCCGTTTTTATCTCCGAAACATGTTATAGGCGTATATACAAGCTGGGGGAAAAAAACCTCCTAAAGAGGGAAAAAAGTGCCCCGGGGGTCCTAGTGTGTTCACACACATCACTACCTAAATACATCAACACTACATTATCTTTATTTGTAGGTTGTGCGAACACACATCCTATCGTGTAGTTGGATGCATCCACATGTACATGGAATGGCTTGCTCCAATTTGGGGTTGTTAATATAGGTGCGGAGCACAAGCATCGTTTAAGTTCATTGAATGAATTTTCACACTCATTTGTCCATTCGAGCTTGGTCAAAAGAGAGCACAGAGGCTTGGCTATGATAGCATACATGTGTATGAATCATCTGTAATAACCACAATGACCCATGAAGGCTTGTACCTCTTTTACGTTATTTGGACAAGGTAGGTATGCAATTACTTTCACTTTTTCTTCATCTGTGGAAATTCCATTTTTTGACACAATGTGTCCTAGAATTTTGCCTTGTCTGACCATGAAAACGCACTTTTTTGGGTTCAGAAAACTTGATATTCTCAACATTTGTCAAATACTTGCCTTAATTATGGGACATGCATCTGCCTCATATTTGAATGAGTACATATGTTATCGACATAAACTTCCAAATTCTTGCGTAAGAATTCCTTAAACACATGACACATAAGTTGTTGGAAAGTGGCAGGTCCATTTGTCAACCCAAATGGCATCCCACAAAATGCAAATATGCCCCATTCTGTGGCAAAAACCATCTTGTGTTGATCTTTTGGAGCAGTGGCTACTTGATTATAGCCTGAGAAACAATCAAGAAAGCTGTAAACTTCCTTGCCCGCAACTCTTTCCAATACATTTTCCGTGATAGGAAGAGGATAAATGTCTTTAATCATGGTGGCATTAACTTTTTTAAGGTTAATACACATGCGCAATTTCCCATTCTTCTTGGGCACAACCACAATCGGGGACACCCATTTGATATGCTCAATTTTGTAAATGAATCCTGCTTCTATCAACCGATCTATTTCTTCTTTAATCTTAGCAACGTAGTTATCATTGTACGTGTATGTTTCTGTTTCGTAGGTTTGGCATCTAGAGTCATAAGAATTCCATGGGAGCATATATCTGGATCTACTCCTTTCAAATCTTTGTAACTAGAAGCAAATACATCTCGATATTCTCGCAATAAGGCAATTAATTCTTCTTCTTTTTCATTCATTAAATCATGCCCTATGTATGTACATTTTTCTTCTTCTTCCTCTATGGTGACTATGATTTTTTTGGTTTTTTCTCGATTATGATATACTTCTCCATCATCATCTTTCCTTTTAGGCATTCGTACCATAAATATTTATCTTCTACTTCATACTTCTTGAAGTTCTCGGGTACTTCCATGAGTGGTTCTTGTTATTCTTTCTTAGGTGATTTCTTTCTCTTCTTTTGCTTGCTCTTTGCATCTTCCATGAGTGACTCAGGTTGTTCAGTTTGACTTTCCTTTTCTTCTTCAGGGGTTTTAACTTCTACAAAGTAAAGGTTTTCATCTCCTATGGAATAGAAGGGTTCCATGTGAAGTGTTTCCCCGGTGATGCACCACAGTGCGCTCTCCTTCTCGAGAGCTCCGCGACGATATGCTCGGAGTAGAAACCGAGCTCTTGGGCCTGCACACAGTACTCCGCATAGAGGCTATAGAATACACAGAAAACACAGTACACAGGAAGCACGAAGACAAACTTCTTAGGTCTTCCAAATGCGGTCGAACTTACAGTCCATGACTGACTAGGCCACTATATGTTTTATTAAAGAACATATACAAAGAAGTGTCCGGTGGCCATTTGGCCTTTCACATGGACACTAACGATAACAATCTCCCACTAAAGGCCAATATGGCCAGAGTAACTATGGGAGAAAAATAAAGAATGATAAAGAATACCTGAGTGTAAGTATACAAACTATACCTCCCACCTGATGGGCATGTTACACAGTATACAAGTGACTGCGTAAGATCAAGAATCAAGTAACCCCCATCAAGTGACAACAGTGTCGAAAGCTATCATGTGGTAGAGCTTTAGTCAAAGCATCTGCAGCATTATCTCGAGTGTGAACCTTCTCAAGAATAATGCTCTCAGTGGCTAAGCAATCTCTAATGAAGTGATACCTCACCTCAATGTGCTTGGTCTTTGCATGATAGACCGGATTCTTAGCCAAAGCAATGGCACTCTGACTATCACTGAGCAAGTGAGGTACATGCTGAGGTAAACCCATATCACAAGCAAGACGAGAAAGCCACAATGCTTCCTTACATGCCTCACTTGCTGCAACATACTCTTCTTCTGTGGTGGAAACAGCTGTACATTCTTGAAGACAAGATCTCCAAGAGATAGCACCTCCAGCAAAATGAAAAATGTACCCTGATGTAGACTTACGATTGTCTACACAACCAGCATAGTCAGAATCTGTGTAACCAATAATGAATGCTTTCCCTCTACCTAAGCATAGACACTTGTCCTTAGTGCCACTCAGATATCTCAAAATCATTTTGACCGCTTCCCAATGTTTCTTGCCAGGATTAGACATATATCTGCTCACAACTCCCACTGCAAATGCAATGTCTGGTCTCGTAGCTACCATAGCATACATGAGACTACCAACAGCAAACTGATAGGAAATTTTGGTCATGAATTCCTTTTCCTCATCTGATTTGGGGCAGTCATCCTTGCTCAATTTGACATATGTGGGTAAAGGTGTACTCAATGCCTTTTTACCCTGCATATTGAATCGGTGTACTTTGGATATGTACTCACTTTGAGACAAGTATATGCATCTTTTACTCCTATCACGAGTAATGCGCATGCCAAGAATATGTTTGGCATCCCCCAAATCCTTCATATCAAATGTCTGACTCAACTTCTTTTTGAGAAGTGACAAATCATAAGAGGACTTCCCAGCAATCAACATATCATCGACGTAAAGTATCAAGCATATCAAGCTGCCATCAGAACATCTCTTTGTGTAGAGACAATGATCCTCGTTGCTCCGAGAATAGCCTTGGGACTTCATAAAAGCATCAAACTTTTGGTACCATTGTCTAGGAGATTGTTTAAGTCCATACAAGCTCTTCTTGAGCTTACAAACTAGACTTTCCTTGCTATGAACTACATAACCCTCTGGTTGTTCCATATAGATCTCATCTGTAAGATCTCCATGCAAGAAAGCTGTTTTCACATCCATTTGGACTAGCTCTAAGTCCTCCATTGCAACGAATCCAAGCAACATGCGCAAGGTAGTCATCTTGACCACTGGAGAGAAGATTTCCTCAAAATCAACACCATGTTGTTGCTTAAAACCCTTTGCAACAAGTCGTGCTTTATATTTTGGAGAAGCACTATCTGATGTGAATTTCAGCTTATATACCCATTTACATGGTAAAGCTTTTCTGCCCTTTGGCAAAGGTACTAAGTCCCAAGTACCATTCTTGTGAATAGAATCCAACTCACTCTTCATGGCACGCTCCCACTTGACATGATCCTCTGTCTGCATAGCCTCTTTGTAGCAAGAAGGCTCACCGGCATCTGTTAGCATAACAAAATCTAAACCTGGAACATATCTATCAGGTGGATATGAGACACGTGCAGAACGTCTCAATGGTTGCTGAACAGGAACATGTGCAGACTGATCTGAATGGACATTCTCTTGAACATCCCTATGTGCAGCATTTTTATGCATGCTAACCGGAGGACTAGTATCCTCAAACACCACTCTTCTCACTTCAACCTCCTTAATGGGTTGTTTATGCATCTTAGACTCATTAAAAATGACATCACTACTTCTAATCACTAACCGTGTTTCAGGATCCCATAAGCGATATCCAAATTGTCCTTCTCGACCATATCCAAGAAAAATGCATTTCTTTGACTTATGGTCCAACTTTTGTCTAAGATTCTTGGGTATATGAACATATGCTTCACACCCAAAAACTCGAAGGTGATCATAATATGGTGGTTTCCCTGTCCATAACTCTTGTGCCACTTTCAGACCTTTTGCAGTACTAGGTGAAAGGTTAATCACATGAACTGCAGTCAATACTGCTTCTGCCCAAAAACCTTGTGAGAGGTTTGCATGATGCAACATAGAGACTACTCTATCTTGAATAGTTCTATTCATCCTCTCAGCTACACCATTCTGTACTGGGGTATAAGGAGCTGTAAACTCTCTACGAATCCCTCTAGACTGACAGAAAAAGCTGAATTCATGTGAGGTATACTCACCCCCATTATCTGAACGTAAAGCCTTAAGCTTAGTTCCTTTTTCAGTCTCAACTAAAGCAAGCCATTTTCTGAAAGTAGGGAATACATCATCCTTTGATTTGATAGGATATACCCAGACTTTTCTAGTATCATCATCTATGAAAGTGACAAAGTAAAGAGAACCACCTAAGGACCTAGTGGGCATAGGACCACACACATCTATATGAACAAGATCTAAAGGCTGAATTGAAGAGTCAATGTGCGTTGTATGCACATTTCTGGTTTGCTTTCCATATTGACAATGTTCACGAAATGAAAAATCAGATAAAGATAACACAGGTAAGTAGCCAGAACGAGAAAGATTTTCCATTCCACTATGAGATATATGGCCCAAACGACCATGCCAAATACAAGCCATAGGCTGTTCAGTAACAGCTAACAAGTGTTCTTTCTGTGATACAAATAAAGGATAAAGTGAGCCAACTTTGCTTCCTTTTGCAATAACCATATTGCCCTTTGATATACGAAAGGACTGAGCATAGAAGACCACCTTGTAACCAAGGTCATCAAGTTGACCAACTGACATCAAACTGCGTGATAACTGAGGTACATGGCGTACATTATGCATAGTAAATTTTGAACCATCAATGAACTGCACAACCACATCTCCAATCCCCACAACATCACACTGGTAAGAGTCACCAAGTCTCACGGTACCAAGAGACTTTGCTGCATAATTAGAGAACCATTCTTTGTGTGGTGTCACATGGAAAGAAGCACCAGAATCTAGCAGCCAGGTGCGGGAAAGAGAACCGGCCATAAGTGCCTCAGATGGCACAGTACTATCAAGTGTCAACACATCAGCATCATCAGAAATAGCATTAATTTCTTCAATCTTCACAGTCAAAGTAGATGGTGCAGGTAACTGTTTAACATGCCCATCAACATTCTGTCCTTTACCTTTAGCATTCTTTAATGCATAACAGTCTTTCTTCATGTGTCCTTTCTTATGACAATAATGGCATTCGATATCCCTCTTCCTTGATTTACTTCTACTCTTATTCCGTTGACCATTCTTTTCCTTGTTCTTGCTCCTGCCACGTTGTTGATTCTTTCCTTGGTAAGAATCACGAACATTATATGCATCTCCACTCTGAGTGCCAACCATAGATTTTCTACGAATCTCCTCACTCAAGAGTGCTCCACATATGTCATCATAGACGAGTTTACCACTAGGTGCACTGTTGCTAATAGCCGTGCAAAACGTATCCCATGATGATGGCAGGGTGCATAACAGCAATACTGCTTTCATTTCATTATCCATATCCATTTTCTGAGCCTGTAACTGGGAGAATATAGCATCAAACTCATTTAGATGAGCAACAACACTATCTGTGTCCTTCATACGAAGGTCATATAATTTTCTCATCAGATACACTTTATTTGATGCCGTCTCTTTTTCATATAATTTTCCAAAGCTCCTCTGCACTTTCACAGTCTAATACTGTAAAGTAAACATTATCTGCCAAGTGCAAGCAAATGGTAGACCTGGCCATTTCATCTAACTCATCCCAATCATCTTCATCCATGTCAGCAGGCTTCTTTGAAATCCCATTTACTGGCTTCCATTGCCTCCTTTGAATCAGCACATCTTTAATCTGATTCTTCCATAGAGCAAAGTTTGTGCCATCAAATTTTCGGATCTCAAAATGGTCTTTGCCCTGCAAGTTATAGCTCCTCCTCGGAACACTAGCATTAGACCCTGATCCACCGGATGTGCCTGAGACCTCTGATGCCATGATCGTAGAGAACTGAATAGAATGATAATGAGCTAGAAGAGTCCAAACACCAACAAATAAGTGTATCAAGGAGTAAATCGACCACTATATAGTTGACTAAACCAGAAATCTGGAAAAATTTTGCCAGAGTATCGTCTGCAAAATTAGCATATGACCAGTGTCAAAGTATCATAAAACTGCAAGTACTGACATGTCTACTTGCATAGTGAATCACTGACTCCACTGCATATAATCAGTTACCCAATAGAAGCCAACTAGGCTTATCGAGCACCTATGAACAACTATCATACATCTCCTATGGCGAGGCTAGGTAAGTCTTCCACCTACATCACCAAAGAGACCCCGACATCTGGGTGTCTCCCAGTTAAGAAAACCTCACCACGACCCTCTTTATCAAACGTAAAAGGCTTTATGCAAAGAACGTAACCGCTATATCAATGACCACATGGACGTACATAAGCGATATCCACAGAAGCGTACATGGTGTGTATGTGCTCAATATATGCAGTAAAATGACACTAAAAGGCTGAATACACAGCCCAAAAACTAGCCAATAACACCTGCAAGTGTCTGTCAACTCTGATGTTTTAGGCTTTAAAAACCTGCATAAATTTGTAGCGACTGCTCCCACCAAAACTGAAAACCCCTCGAGAAACCTGTAGTTTTACGAGTGTGGCTGAAAATACAGCCCCAAAGGTTGATATTTATTGTCTGAGAAGTACAAGGAACACTCTTCTTGATGTTCTTGGACCTGTGCGAAGAGAACTATGTGTAAAAGTAACTCCGAAATGGCTCCAAAAACCACCCCAAAATTGCTTCAGAAATAGGCTTTGAAAGCAAAAAATGAAGCTTTGAGGGACCAAAACTTGTTCAAGGTAATGTCAACCTTAGTCTTTCCCCTTCTTCAAACACCACAAGAGTGTAGCTTAGTGGCAAGAGATTGCCTTGGTTAAGCGAGCTCTGGGGGGAACAGTACTGGGATGGGTGACCTCCCGGGAAGTACCGGGAACCTCTATAGTCCTTGATCGTTGAGGTCCTCCCTCGCGCGCAGCCAACAGCGCCAACCGTGACTTCGGTGACTCGGATGACAAGGTCTATGCCTTGGTCGCCGCCTTAGTCGTAAGCCTTGGAGAAAGCCTGGGGCGGGGGGGTGCTCGCTTCGCTCACACAAAAGGAACAAAGCTTTTGCCTCGAACTGCTCTGATACCAGTGAAGTGTTTCACCGGCGATGCACCACAGTGTGCTCTCCTTCTTGAGAGCTCCGCGACGATATGCTCGGAGTAGAAAACCGAGCTCTTGGGCCTGCACACAGTACTCCGCACAGAGGCTATAGAATACACAGAAAACACAGTACACAGGAAGCACGAAGACAAACTTCTTAGGTCTTCCAAATGTGGTCGAACTTACAGTCCGTGACTGACCAGGCCACTATATGTTTTATTAAAGAACATATACAAAGAAGTGTCCGGTGGCCATTTGGCCTTTCACATGGACAGTAACGGTAACACCATGATGATGGATTCTAGGTCCTCGTCACTACTCTCGTCCTGTTCTTGGGTCACTTCTGTGCATTCTTCTAGGATAAAGTCTTCCTCAACAGATTCAATCATGAAAGTGGAAATGTCATATCCGTCCTCATCACAATGAGGGGTCCATTGTTCTTCATTCACCGCTATGTCCATCATAGCTAAGATTTCTATCCAACCGTGAGGCTCGATCTCCTCGTCTAGAAATACTATAGGTGCATAACCTGGGTCTTGAAGAGCTCGTGGATGTCGTTCTGAACCTAAGGTCATGGCTTCTAATGGTTCTTCCTCTTGTTTTGCTACCTTACACATCCATAGATCAGTGTCCTCGTGCAACCATGACGTTTCTCCTTGTGTCCTATGGATGGTATTCCATTGTATTGGGGGTACATCTCGATGGGAATAGTCTTTAAGATTGACTTTAGTAGTCAATCCTAAATTTTGCAAGTACAAAGAATTAGTTCCCCAATCTTGTACGATTTGCAACTGACGCATGAACAGTCATCCTAAGATCATCTCGTAAGCATGATTTTTCCCAAGATCACAAATGGTGAAAGTATGTTCAAACTCCACACCACAAATGGTGAGAGATATGCCTTCTAGTAAGCCCAATGGTTTTTCTATATGTCCTTCAGCCATTTGTAGCTTCATCCTAGTGGGTCTTAGTGCTAGCTTACCCCAACATTTCCATAAGGCAGTGGTAGCATTGGCTACTCCGGCTCCTGAATCTAAGATGGCTTTGGTGGTGTAGCCCTACTGGGTGATTGGAAGATAAGTGTTACCTTCCTCTCCCTCGCTCACATCTCCAATTCGTTCTACCGGTATCTCTGGTACCTTCTTGTGTGATCCTATCTGAGAAGGAGCAACAACAACCTCAGGGAATTGGTTTGCTATGTGCTTCCACAATTCTGGTTTAAGCTTTAACAACTCCTCTAGAGTGAGATGGCACTATACTTTAGTATTCTTGATCACTTCCATGTTTCATGGGTGCTCTCATGCTAATATACTTTGCTCCCCAAGGTCCTGTGAACTGAGGTAATTCTTGCAAAGAATTGGATTGAGAACCCGTTTGTTCACTCAGTTGTTCTTCCTCTACATCATCATAGATGGAGGGGATCTCTTGGGGAAATTGTTCTTGCAAGTCATCTATTTCTTGAATAGGAGGATGGGTTTTTTGCTCTCTTCTCCATTTCTCTTCTTGGATTTCTCTTAAAAATTCGTATGAATATTTGTGTATGGAAGACAGTTTGTCTTCAGCTTCGGTATTTGGCACATGAGACAGGGACGATGCATTCCTTTCCTGTCTCTCGAAAATAATAGGGTTCCTTTGCAGATTCTTTTTCTCATCGCTATTGATCAAGTATTCTAACCTCTCTAGTAGTCCTTGAAAGTGCAGGTTTTTCCATGTTATTCCAATTAATATATTGAGAGGCTTCGAACATAGCTTGTGCTAATTCTACCATCTTCATGCAAAGTTTAGTTCTCTCAATTTCTAAATCTGCCCTTGGGTAGTTCTTACTCATTTGAGCTATCTGGGATCCTTCTTTTAATCTAGCTTGATATGCACAAAACATCATGTCTAGATCTTCTGGTATGGGTTCAATTAGAATTGATCCTGATCTCTGAGCTAGGTTCTCTTGATTAGATTCTTGTGAAGTCAATTCTAGGATTTTGGCTCCGGATTCCTTGAGACTTCCTTCTAGCTCAGTTATCTTTTTGCTCCACTTTCTCTTAATTCTTTTTCTAGAATTTTTCCAAGATTTCATCTTCTTGTTACTAGACTTTCCAACCTCACTAATTCTGGCTACTTTTTCAAGATTAAGCTGTTGATTCCGTAAGTCATGGGCTCTTGTCATAGCTTGAATAGGCATGTATGTAGGGTTGGATCCATCTACATTACGTACAATACCTATCACGTTAATGGGTGTCACTTTTGAGGTATTAGCAGGGTTCTTGGGACAATCTTTGATGACATGGTCTTTACCACACTTGGCACAAAAACCTTGTATGTTATAGTATTGTGAATGTCCTACTATCCGAGGATGTGGACAATCCTTTATGAAATGATCTCCTTGGTCCTGTAGGGCCTCGTGGTCTTTGTTGTCTTAATTGGGACCGTGGATTAGGATTTGCATACATCACATTAGCATAGTTTGGATCCCAATTGGGTTCCAATGGTGGACTATCGTATTGATATGTTTCCACATGTTCTGGTGACTCGGAGTAATATGCGGGTGGACTATCTACATGAGTAGAGTCAAAACTATTAGAATAGGATCACTTTCTGTGATCAGGGGTGAAGAAGGCACCAAAGCCCTATTGAGGTTCTCTTCTGCATCAGCATATTTGACTGGGATAACATTAGCTGGTGGGGGTGGCTGTTGAGCTAAAAGGGGATGAGGTCTCTATTGAACCTGATAAGGACAATTTTGTGGAGGCCTATAGTAGTGAGGCTGAGCATTGTATTGACCTTGATACCTACTTGGTTGGGGGTATGCTTGTGGGTGGTTCTGTCATACTACTTGTTTGTTGTATGGGAAGTCTTGTGCCGTGTGATTCGTGTATCATCTCTCAATCATAGACTATTTGCCACGAGGGTTGGCTTGTTGTTGTGTTACATTGGGACACACATTTGCCATATGATCACCACCACAGGTGTAACAACACTTGTTTGTTGTTAACCTAGGCATCTATTTACTAGAAACTTCTAGTTTCTGGGCCACTTTTTTTGCTAGGTCCTCTATCGAGCTAGAAAGTTTTGAGGATCCCAGAGATGAACAATCTGAGTCCTTATAGACCTTTGAGAGTTCCAACTCATCTCCTAGGTTTTCCTCAATGTCTATACAAATTCTTACACATTGCTCTAGTGTTCTGGGTTCCTTGAAGTATACATAGGAGCATCATTTAGAGCTTAAGAGGCCATCTAAAAACAATGACACTTGCTTGGCATGTGAGGGCAATTCTTGCATCGGACATCTCTCAACATATTGTCTAAACCTACATCCTACGAGTCTGACTATTTCCTGAGGGGTTTGTTTGAAGCTATGAATCAACGAAGAAGTATCATGTCTGATTCCACTTTTAGAAAATTCTGTGATGAATGACTCTAATAGGTGATGAATATCTCTAAATTGCCTTTGTTGCAATGGTTGAAACCAAGTTAAAGCAATGTGCTTTAACATAAGTCCAAATGCATTGTATTGCGTGAACATGTCTTGTACTTGCTCTGCTTGTAGCACTTGCTTAAATTCCACAACATGGTCGTAGGGATCTCCGGTCCCATCAGAGTAGTTTTTCATTCACTTTACTAGTTGAGTGGGTCTTAGTACCCTTGGGTGTTCGTGTTGGTGCAAACAAGCCTTAACACTTGGCTTTGTTTTGTGCTTTGAAGAATCAACATAAGGCTTGGACTATTGGAACCTTGGAAGATTAAAAGATTGGACCCTTGGATGATACATTCACAAGAATCAATAACCATATGAACCTAGTCTTAGTGATTCTTACTTTTATCTCATGTAAAAAGTCCATGTGACTTTTATCAACAATGTAATCACACCTACTAGACTAGAGTCGTGGAAAAGGTAAATGATTTAGTTGAGGGAATATCTCCCTAAGTCTAGTGGAGAGAATCAAGGGAACTTTAATTTGAATTCAAATTCAAATTCATTCAAAAACTCCTATAAAAGACTATGTAAAAAGTCGCGGGTATGTTACACTCTTTCCGAGGCTAATCCAAGTAGATTATTGAGTGTGTGAGAGCTACTCTTTAGCCTACACCTCAGAGTACCATTGTGCATTACATCTCTTGCCAATGGGAATGTACATTTGATAGATTCAATACATATACTCATAGTCATTATCTCTGTGTTTTTCTGAGTGAACATCTTCAAAGTCTGTAAACTTCAACAGGGCATATCTCAAGATCTACTGAACCAAATTGGATGATTCAAAGCTCATTGGAACCAGCTCAAAGCATTCTACAATACTACAAAATTTCAAGTCATTCTATTCAGCCAATTGGGAGAAATCACAGTCGAAGCAGTCACTGGTATATTTCTGAGTTGTTCCTAAAAAGTCGGGGGTGTCTCTGATTTTGCTAAAGATCATGCTCAGTGTATAGTTTGTTAATTGGAGTGATTTAACTTGCTAATGGTAGCTTGTTAAGTTAATTTAATACTCCCAGAAGGAATTAAACCAATTGCAAGTGTGCTGGTCACACTGAGCTTAGGACTGAGCAGGTGTCATTACAGGAATAGTAAGTTTTTTGGACTTGTGAAGGTTCAAACTTATCTGTTTTGATTTGATCATTACACAATTGGTTTGTAAAGCACATATATAGTTTCTTGGTGTCATTTGAAAGCTCAAGGAGTCTCCTAACCATATCTGAAGAGAAAAGAGGACAGGTGTGAAGCAGGATTTGCAGCACCAACTCAACTTCTGAGAGTACCCAACCATCACATCCAACAGTGGTATCAGAGCAAATAAGGTAATCATGGGTGATGGTTTCCCTTCCTTCATTGACAAATTGGATAGAAATAACTACCAGGCTTGGTCATTGAGAATGAAGACCTATCTACAAGGAAGAAGCTTGTATGGATACATATCAGGAGATGAGGAGTTGCCCTCATTCAAAACCAGAGGCCTACCTACAAAGGATGAACATGAGAGGCTCAACCAATGGTGTGCTAAAGATGCTTTGGCAAGGTCATATCTTCTAAACTCTATCTCTGATTTCCTTCTACCTCATGTAAGGAACTGTAAGACTTCCCAAGAGACTTGGGAAACCTTGTCAACATACTTTTCATCAAGCACAAGGGCCAGAAAGAATCAGCTATGGATTGAGTTTACAACTCTTAGGAAGCAATCAAAACAATGTGTCTCAGATTTTGTCACCAAAGTCAAAGACATTGCAGATCAACTTGCAAGTGTTGGAGAAGAAATTGAAGAAGAGCAAATAGTCAGACAAGTGATCAATGGACTAAAGGCAGATGACAAGTGGGAGAGCTTTACCACTGCAATGGACTTATACATGGACATCCAAGCACCTGATCTAACAACTCTGATTGGACAACTCTTTACACATGAAGCAAAGATCACAAAGAATGGAGAGCAATCAAAAGGTAACAATCCCTCTGCCCTATATACAGATAAGAAGTCTAAAGATAAGGGTAAAAGTAAGAAGGTTGATGAAGAAGGCTCTACCTCCCAAGCAAACTATGCAGGGAGAGGTAGATCATCTAGAGGTAGGGGCAGAGGAGGTAAGTCAGGTAGGGGGAGACCCTATAACCAATCTCCATGCAATATCTGTGGCTTGTCTAACCATACTACAGATGAATGCTACAAGAACTACAAGAACCAAAGAGGTAGAGGTCACCAAAGAGGAGGATACTCCCAAGGCAGAGGCAGATTCAATCAATCTCAAGGCTACCATGGCTACAACAATAATTACAACAATAGCTACAATCACAATGGCAATTATCAAGGTGGATACAGGAACAGGAAGGATTACAACAATTATGCAGAGGAGCAAGATGATTCCTTGTTGATTATGAACATGACATCTAAATCAGGTATCAATGATGATCATTTGTTCTATATTGACTCAGGTTGCTCTAATCATGTAGCTGGAAATGTTGCCTTACTCTCTGATTTGGAAGAACCCAAAGGCAAGCACCAAGTGCAGACAGGTGATGACACTAAACATTCAGTGGTTAAAATAGGCAATGTCAAAACAAGTGATGGTAATCAAAATTTACTAAGCAGAGTATTGTATGTTCCAACAATCACCAAGAATCTGATGAGTGTAGGTCAGATTGTTGAAAAAGGTCTACAGGTCAGGTTCACTCAACATGGTGCATATGTGGAGGATCCAAGACATGGATTCAGAAGGATAGCCAAGGGAGAGAAATCAGGTAGATTATTTACCTTTGAACTTGAAGATACTAAGAACATTGCCTTGTACAACTATAAGGACCAAACCCTATCAGAATTGGAGATGTGGCACAAGAGATTGGGTCATATTGGAGAAAGGACCATAAAGCAAATGAGTAGAGATCAATGTGTGCTTGGGATACCTAATGTATCCAAGCAACACATGATATACAAGTGTGGGGCTTGTCAGTTTGGTAAGTCACACAGATTGCCATACACCAAGAAAGGATTTATGCATGAAGATTACTTGGAATTGGTGCATACAGATGTTTGGGGACCAAGCAAGGAGCCATCCATATCTGGATCAAGGTACTATGTGTCTTTTATAGATGACTATAGCAGATGGACTGTCTTGTACTTCATGAAACATAAAGATGAAGTATTTAATTGTTTCAAAAGGTATCTTGCATTAGTTGAGAATCAAACAGGTAGACATTTGAAGAGGCTAAGGTCTGATGGTGGTGGAGAATACTTCTCCAATGACTTTGAAGAATTCTTGCAGGAAAGAGGCATCAAGAGGGAGATTACCACAAGGTACTCACCTGAACAAAACGGGGTAGCTGAAAGAAGGAATAGACTTATTGTGGAAACAGCTAGGTCTATGCTTAATGAGAAAAAACTACCAAATTATCTTTGGGCAGAGAGTGTATCTACTGCCACATATTTAATTAACAGGTTGCCATCAAAGACACTTGATGGAATGACACCCTATGAGGCTTGGCATGGTAAGAGACCATCTCTGGATCATTGCAAGATCTTTGGGTGTGTTGCATATGTGCATATTCCCTCACAGGTAAGGGGAAAGCTAGACCCTAAGGCTGAAAAGTGTATTTTTATTGGATATGATTTGAATCAGAAAGGATACAGGTTCTATAACCCCTCAAACAAAGGCTTCAAGGTAAGCAGAGATGTCATCTTTGATGAAAATGATTCATGGTATGAAAATGAATGCAGGAAAGTTAGCCTACCTTATGATATGGAAGAAGACTTTCCAAAACTTATCAGGCAAGAACCAACTCAGAAGGAGGACACAAGCTCAGATGATGAAGACACCATCAACATTGAAGAATTCAAGGCTTGGAAATCCAAAGGGAAGATGAAGATGAAGCAACTTGAAGACAATCCAGAATCCTCAACTCAAGCTATGAGGAGATCTTCAAGAGAGAAGAAGAAACCAATTAGGTATGGGTATGATACTTCACTTGTAACCAAGCACTCTGTATATCTTGCAAAGGATATCTTGAATGAAGAACCAGGTACATTTGAGGAAGCTATTACTAAACCAGAATGGAAGGAAGCAATGGATGAAGAAATGGAGGCTCTCAAGGAGAGTGATACTTGGGACTTGGTACCCAAGAAGGACTCCATGAAAGTTATAGGATCCAGATGGATCTACAAACTCAAGAGGAACTCAGATGGTACAATAAACAGGTATAAAGATAGGTTGGTAGCCAAGGGTTTTGCACAAACCCAAGGCATTGATTATGAGGAGACATTTTCTCCTGTGGCCAAGATGCCAACTATCAGAATTATGGTGAGTGTAGCTGCATCCAAAAATTGGAACATGTACCAATTGGATGTGAAGAATGCATTCTTGAATGGATGGATATCTGAAGAGGTCTACATGTCACAACCACCTAGCTATGAAGATCACAATAAGGTAAATCATGTTTGCAAATTGAAGAAGGCTCTGTATGGATTGAAGCAGGCACCTAGAGCATGGAATTACAGGTTGACAACCTATCTCTTGGATCAAGGATTTGTGATGAGTAAAGCAGATACTTCATTGTTTATAAAGAAGAACAATTCAGAGGTAATATACTTGTGTGTCTATGTTGATGACATCATTATTACAGGAAATGATGTTCAAGGAATTAGACACATCAAAGGTCAAATGATGAAGGAATTCAAGATCAATGATCTGGATTATTGAAGTACTTCCTAGGACTTGAATTGGTCTACACAAATTCAGGTATATTCATTACTCAGAAGAAGTACATTCAGGACATGGTCAAGAAGTTTAATTTGCAGGAAGCTAAAGTCTCAAACATACCTATGGAGGTCAACCACAAACTCAGTGCACATGAAGGAGAAGAACTCAAAGAAATAACAGGTTACCAAAGTTTGGTAGGTAGTCTTAATTATGCTACCTTAACAAGGATTGATATATCATATGGTGTTAGTGTACTTAGCCAATTTATGCATAAGCCAAGAGTACCACATTTGGAGGCAGCAAAAAAGATAGTAAAGTATCTAAAGGGAACACAAAATCATGGTTTGTACTTTCCATATTCATCAGACATTGATATCAAAGTATACTCAGATGCAGATTGGGCAGGTTGCAAGGATGACAGGAGGAGTACATCTGGTTACATATGCTTTGCAGGTGATAAACCAATTTCTTGGTCATCCAAGAAACAACCCACAGTGGCTCTATCATCCACTGAGGCAGAATACAGAGGACTAGCCAATGCCACTCAAGAAGCAATATGGTTGAAGCTACTATATTCAGAATTAGGTCTATACACAAGGCCACCTATCATATTTGGTGATAACACAAGTTCACTTCACCTAGCAGCTAATCCTGTGTATCATGCTAGGACAAAACACATAGAGGTTCATTACCACTATGTGAGGGAGAAATTGCTTAGCAAAGAAATTCAATTATCATATGTGTCTACTAATATACAATGTGCAGATTTGCTTACAAAAGCTTTGGATGGGAGCAAGCTATGCAGGTTTAAATCCATGATTGGATTACAGGATATCATTGAAGACTAAAGATGAAGACTCAAGCAAGTGTTTGGCTTGAGGGGGAGCTGTTGGTGCAAACAAGCCTTAACACTTGGCTTTGTTTTGTGCTTTGAAGAATCAACATAAGGCTTGGACTATTGGAACCTTGGAAGATTAAAAGATTGGACCCTTGGATGATACATTCACAAGAATCAATAACCATATGAACCTAGTCTTAGTGATTCTTACTTTTATCTCATGTAAAAAGTCCATGTGACTTTTATCAACAATGTAATCACACCTACTAGACTAGAGTCGTGGAAAAGGTAAATGATTTAGTTGAGGGAATATCTCCCTAAGTCTAGTGGAGAGAATCAAGGGAACTTTAATTTGAATTCAAATTCAAATTCATTCAAAAACTCCTATAAAAGACTATGTAAAAAGTCGCGGGTATGTTACACTCTTTCCGAGGCTAATCCAAGCAGATTATTGAGTGTGTGAGAGCTACTCTTTAGCCTACACCTCAGAGTACCATTGTGCATTACATCTCTTGCCAATGGGAATGTACATTTGATAGATTCAATACATATACTCATAGTCATTATCTCTGTGTTTTTTTGAGTGAACATCTTCAAAGTCTGTAAACTTCAACAGGGCATATCTCAAGATCTACTGAACCAAATTGGATGATTCAAAGCTCATTGGAACCAGCTCAAAGCATTCTACAATACTACAAAATTTCAAGTCATTCTATTCAGCCAATTGGGAGAAATCACAGTCGAAGCAGTCACTGGTATATTTCTGAGTTGTTCCTAAAAAGTCGGGGGTGTCTCTGATTTTGCTAAAGATCATGCTCAGTGTATAGTTTGTTAATTGGAGTGATTTAACTTGCTAATGGTAGCTTGTTAAGTTAATTTAATACTCCCAGAAGGAATTAAACCAATTGCAAGTGTGCTGGTCACACTGAGCTTAGGACTGAGCAGGTGTCATTACAGGAATAGTAAGTTTTTTGGACTTGTGAAGGTTCAAACTTATCTGTTTTGATTTGATCATTACACAATTGGTTTGTAAAGCACATATATAGTTTCTTGGTGTCATTTGAAAGCTCAAGGAGTCTCCTAACCATATCTGAAGAGAAAAGAGGACAGGTGTGAAGCAGGATTTGCAGCACCAACTCAACTTCTGAGAGTACCCAACCATCACATCCAACAGTTCGCATGGTCTAGGTAGAGGAAAAACATCTCTACCACGTGGTATCCTAGGTTCCCTTTGTCTTTCCAATCTATCGGTGTCCATGGTTGGTCTATCCCTCCCTATGGGGTGAGTGAAACTTACTTCTCGTTTCTCTTTGTTCTTCTCTCAGTGAATGTCATGGGCTGAGGATGTCCCAACACCCTGATGGTTCACGTTTACACTTGTTTGAGATGGAGGGAATACTAACTTGCCTCTCCATGTGTAGGTATTTCTTGCATGGCCTGGTACTACAAATACTCGTTTTGAAGTATCATCCAAGTATACAACTTTTCTATGTGTATCGAGGTCCTTGAATTCATAAATCATGATGGAGCCTACCTCACTAGGTTATTCCATTCGGTACCTCCAAAATGCTTCATTAGTTTTCTTATTTAGGAACAATTCTATGCTTCTATTGTCCTGAGGGATCTATTCTAGGATTAGTACTCTTATCAGTACAAATTTCCCTCCAGGTGTCTTGGGTTCTTCTCCTAGTGGTTCTTTTCCTTGGGTTCTCGCTTCCGTATCGGGATGAACTACACCGAACTCATTTGTATGATTTGGCTGAGTAATTATGATGTACATTGTTCCTTCTTTATCTATGTATGCGTCTCTCTTGAATTTCACCACTGGACGATCCAATCCAATGGGTTGGTCAGAGTTGTGCAATT